>JAUTXW010004409.1:600000-763663 GCA_030620095.1 Kuschelorhynchus macadamiae
TTCGTCAAGCTTTAAGGTAATCAGGGCAATTCGGACTGCCCAGCCTAGCTTATAGCGTATTTTATTATGCTTAACACGTTAACTGCCACGTGAATCAAGTGTGTCTCACATGTGACATGTTCATTTAAGCCATGTTGACCATCCGTGATTCACAGGAAAACTATTGCATTTATATCTGTAACTCACCGACGATTCACAGTGGCCTGGTGAATAAAATACGGTAATTAGCGCACGTAAAAGTTTGTTTGTTTTTATCTGACATTAAATGCAAAGTTTTTTAATTTTTGTTAATTTAAAACACAATTTAAGCTAGACGAATTTTATTGAGAAAAAAAATAAAATAAAAACTAGTACTAGTTAAAAGTACGGTACATAAAAAACAAATCTTAAAAATCATAACATAAGAATAACTTTATTCCATTATACAAACATGAGATTTTGGGAAACAAGTCACGCAGTAGTGCTTGTCGCATTGAACGCACTTCCAACGAGTTTGTGCAGATTTTTTGGCTGCCACGGATCTTCTCTTTTCCTGAGATATTTTAAGATAGCAAAAGCAGCATCTTCGCCTATTACAAGTGCCAACATCTTCTAAAATTTGTCTTGTTTGGTTTGCATGAGTTTGTGTATCTCTTTGCTCGTTCTTGTCTTCTTGGGGAAAATTTAGAAGGGATGCAGCAACTTCTTCTCTAAATGTTGTGATTGTCATTTTTTGTCCGGTTACGGCTTTGAACAAGATGTACGCATTTACCATAGAAGCTCCCAAAAGCAATTCCACAGCAATTTTTCTGTACCATTTTATACCCTTTCTCAAAGCTGAGGAATATGCTTTGATTTGATCTGATAAATCGATGAAGGCTTTGCATGTATTATAGTCAGCAACAACATCGGGCTCTTCTACTTCCGCATTACGTCGTGATCGCACTGTAACCATTTGACCAGTGTGCTTGGTAGATAAAGTAAGGACTTCCCTTTTGTCCTGCCACTTTGTTATTATAACTCCAGTATTACTCTCTAGACTGTATGATTCACCCTTCTTTAGCTTTTTGTTTGTAACATCTTTCGGATTATTTTTGTGATTTTTTCTTAGCGTACCTACTAAGCGAGTTTTCCTTTCTAGTAACTTGTGGGCTAGCTCCATACTTGTGTAGTAATTATCTACATAAATGCTTCGCCCGCAGTTGAAAAGAGGTTCGCACAGATTCATAACAATGTTCGTTGGTACGCTTAACCCATATACTTTATCCTTGCCACAATAGATTTTCATCCTCCTTAAAATTTTAAAGTTTCACGCCGAATATTCTTGATATAATGTATAAAAGCCAGCCTACCACGGAAAGGAACAAGCGTTTCGTCAACGCATATCTGCTCTTTAGGAATGTAGAATTTTTGAAAGTTTTCTCTTAGTTGATTCAAAATGGGTCCAAGCAACCTATCAGAAGTATCAGCTTTTTGATTATCTTGAAAATGCCAGTTCGCCAACAACAATTCAAATCTGTTGCGCGACATCACATCTGCAATTTGGTTCACATATATTTTCTTTTTTAATTTTCATCAATCATCAGCTTGAAGAAAAAAACAGGAGACTTATCAACATGTTCAAATAAGGCATTTACAACACCACTTTCAGGAATGTCAATTGGAAAGTCCTTGAGGTATTGTCCAGTAACTTCTTGCCATATCAGTGTTGGAACCAGTTCCTCATCTTCATCTGAGCTGTCTAGTTGAAACTGACGAATAACCGCTTCTATGGTGTCCGAAATTGACTCATTTTGATTTACGTTCTGGGAAGACCATAGATCATCAGTTTGGTTAAGAGGCTGCCTACTAGAACCTTCCCCACCAACATCAGTAAATGCTATTGGATGATTTGTTTTTTTCTTTTTTACTATTGGCTCGTTACTACCTTCCGAGCTATACGAAGAGGATGAATGCCAACTATCAGGCATATATTCATCTGAGGAAGCCTCAAAAGGATCGGCCTCTTCATCGGAAAGCATCTCGTCTATTAGTTTTTGAAGACGTTGCTGTTCTTTCTCAAAACTACCCATTTATCTTAAGAAAAAAAATTAAAATCACTTTTTGTAATAAAATTTTATTATAAAATCTTACCTTAGTAAATAAAAGCCGGTACTGCACAAATATGAAAACCAAATAAAATATCTAGCGCTTTACTGTAAGAAAAAAACCTACAATTACTTTTTGTAATAAAACTTTACTATAAAATTTTACCCTTAGTCAACAAAAGCCGCTAATAAACAAATATCACAACACACTCAAATATTTAGCTCCTTACTGTACCGCAGACTGTACAAAAATGACAACAAGCAACGAGAATTTACAGGTTATGTTTTGGACCACGCATGATTCACACGGCCTGCTATGCAATTTTTGTCAGCCAGGCCACGTGAGACACACTTGATTCACGATCAAAACACAAGTTTTGACAGGTTTTGACAAGTTATAAATATTGTGTCATCATTTTTATGATTTTGGAAGTATAATAACAAATTTTTAGCTTGTGGCCCCTGGGGTCAAATTTTGTATTGTGGCAGTTAATGTGTTAAGGAACGCAAAGAGACTATTCGAACCGCCCGCGTCGCGCGCTGCTAATAGTGTAGCGTATTTAACTTTTCCCAAGGTTCGCGTTTTATTACAACTATTAGGAGAGACGGTCAAACGAATCATTTATTTTCTGAAATATTTTTGGGGGGTCATTAACCAAATGACCCTATGGAAGAGCCGCCTCTGCGGTCTAATAAAACATTTAACAAATCAGCCTGAAAAAAACTATTTATCTGGTTAATTTTAAACTGGTAAAGCTGTGGTATCAGTTCAAGATGGTAGAACAAAATGGCGGCTAAATAAATTTTTTAAAAAATGAACGTTACAAAATTACTAGCCGCTCTTTCTCTAGTTTTCAGACAGCTGTCTTATCCAGCTAAAACTACTCGGTATAGTGGTGCAACAATTTTTTGTATACAAAATTGTATTGAAATTTAACTATATTATTTTTTTCTAAGGAAACTAAATATTTGTAAAATATATATTTTTTGATTTTCAGAGTACAGTTTAATCATCCGAAGGACTATCCTGTGCATAAAAAATGTTTTTTTATAGGTACAAAAAATAAAACATACTTCACGTATTTTGCCATTTTTAGAAATACTACTCAATTTGTAAACATATATACTCGAAAAAACAAGTAAAATGACAATTTTTTTAATGTGAGAACATTTACCCCAACTGTTTCTGTTTTCGATTTGACTGCTACCGGTTAGTGCATTCTAAAAATATGATTTTTTTACATTTTCATACCCCTTAAAAATTTCGAGGACCCTTATGATACCCAAAATCTAATCCCTTCTAGCCACTGATCTAGACTATTTTTGGTGAATATTTGAAACTAATCGGTTTGACCGTTCTTAAGCTATCTTTTATATATTTTTTTAATATATTATTTTTTAAATTCACTGGCCGACAAGCTTTTTCTAACACAGGCCAGCTCATTATTTTCACAATGGAAATACCCTGCCAATAATAGAAAAAAATTCGGAAAGCCCTAATACGTACCATTTTTTAATAGCCTAATTAGAACCTTTTAGATTGGCAGGTAAACAATTTTATTGTGGAGCGGCTAAAATGGGTCCCTTTTACAACGGAAAAATTACCTAGACTGGGTTGTTTACAACATTAGACATAAAATAAACGTTAAACATCACTCTTCTGTTGAGTTTAGAATTGACCGGTTTTCTGTGTATCGATAAGCAAGTGTATGTGAAGACGAAAATGTCGAGTCAAACGCGCCGAGGTTGCAAAATTTCTCCTGACAAATTTTGTTATATTTGTGGAGAATTTCTGGTGAAATCACAATCCAGGCCATTTTCCGAAAAGTAAATCTGCCACCCGACCTGTTCCTCATAATGCAAATTTGCCAGTGCCGATTGTGCTTTTAAATTGGCAAGCTATTGATTTGGGAGATATGGAGATAACGCATCAGGCAGCTCAGAAGAACCGATCCCACTTTTACCATAGGTCCCAGTTCCGGCGAGCCACATTTGATTGTTCAAAGTGAATTAAATGATTTAGTACGTGATTTGGGGTTATCCAAGCAACAGTCAGAACTTCTGGGTTCTCGTCTTAAGGAATAAAATCTATTGGCCAAAGAAACAAAAAATACGAATTTCAGAAAAAGAAATGCTATGTTTTCTGACTTCTACAGTAAGGAAAATTCGTTGTGCGCGTGTACTGATATAGACAGTTTAATGTAGGAAGTTGATATTGAACATTCTCCCCGTGAATGGCGCTTATTTACAGACTCATCTAAATATAGCTTAAAAGCTGTGTTATTGCATAATGGAAATTTAAAACCCTCCATACCAATTGCTCATTCAGTTACAATGAAAGAAAATTATGAAAATATGCGCACGATTTTGGATAAAATAAACTACAATAGGTATAAATGGCAGATATGTGGGCACTTAAAAGTTATAGCGATTTTAGTGGGACTTCAGGGGGGACTTACAAAATATTGCTGTTTTCTTTGTTTATGGGACAGTCGTGCAATAAATCAGCATTATATAACAAAAATTTGGCCAGAAAGAAGCGAGTTTCAACCGGGATCTCAAAATGTTAAATTTATACCTCTTGTTGATCCCAAAAATGTCCTTTTGCCTCCTCTTCACATTAAACTTGGGCTGATGAAAAACTTTGAAGGCTTTGAATAAAGATGGTGATGGATTTAAATACCTAAGACAAGTCTTTCCCCAGTTCAGTGATGCCAAATTAAAAGAAGGCATTTTTATTGGGCTACAAATCGGAAAATTGCTGGACGTTGTCAATTTTACGGAAAAGCTTACCAGGCAGGAACTCAGAGCATGGGATTAATTTGTTAATGGATTTTTAGACAACAATATGGATGAAAATTATGAACTCTTTCTTTCTTTCTTTCTAGCCGTTTTCTATCCTTTGGATATAGGCCTCTCTCATGTTTCTCCAGTTTTCCCGGTTCTGAGCAACTTGATACCAGTTGAGACCTCCTGTTCTCTTAATGTCATCGTACCAGCGTTGTTGGGGTCTGCCAGTGCTTCTTTTTTCTCCCCAAGGTCTCCATCTGATAACTTTTCCGCTCCAGTTAGTGTTGTTTCTGGCCACATGTCCTGCCCAGTTCCATTTTAGAGAGCAGATTCGTTTTGTTATGTCCTGGACTTTGGTCCTGCTTCTTATCCACTCATTCGTTTTACGGTCTTTAAGGGATGTATCTAACATTTTTCTTTCGATTGCTCTCTGGTGAACTTGTAGTTTGTTGAGAATTTTCTTGGTAAGAACCCATGTCTCGCAGCCGTATGTCGTTGTTGGAAGGATACATTCATTATAGAGTTTTAAAGGTAGTCTTGACTGAATGATGTGTTTTAGTCTGCCAAAAGCCGCCCATACCAGACGTATTCTTCTATTGACTTCCAGTTCTTGGTTAATTTTTCCGATTGTGACTTCTTGCCCCAGATATACGTATGAATCTACCTTTTCCACTTCTTGTCCTTGTAGGGATATTGTATTATTAATTGTTTGCACGTTCGTCATAAATTTTGTTTTTGAGGTGTTCATTTCTAAACCGACATATTGTGCCCCTTGTTGTAACTCCCGGAGCATTTCTTTCATTTCCGTTTCATCTTCGGTAAAAAGGGCGATATCGTCGGCAAATCTGAGGTTGTTAAGTCTTTCTCCAGATATGTTAAGTCCCCTGTTTTCCCAGTGCAGATTCTTGAAGACGTCCTCCAATACCAAGGTAAATAGTTTGGGTGAGATTATGTCGCCTTGTCTAACTCCTCTATTTATTTTCACCTCATTGGTATCTTCGTGGAGCCTTATCTTCAATTTGGATCGGTCGTTGACTTTCGTGTAGTATGTTGATATATCTGTGATCTATTCTTGCGTTTTTCATAGCTCTTTCAATTGCCCAGAATTCTACTGTATCGAAAGCTTTTCGAAAGTCGACAAAAGCCATCCAGACTGTGATATTGTATTCTGTCGCCTTTTCTATGAGTATTCTGACTGTGTGAAGATGTTCAATTGTGCTATAGTTCTTCCGAAAGCCCGCTTGTTCTTTAGGTTGGTAGGTTTCGAACTTCATGTCAAGTCGATTAGTTATTATTCTCATGAATAGTTTGTATATTTGAGATAAAAGACTTATTGGTCTATAATTCTCTAAATTGCTAGGATCTCCTTTCTTGTATATTAGTACAACTATAGCGGTCTCCCAATCGGTCGGTATCGTTCCTTGGATGAGGCATTTATTAAAGAGTTTTTTGAGTTCTTTCATAAGCGGCGGTCCTCCCTCCTTCAGCATTTCCGGTAGGATGTCGTCTTGTCCTGCGGCTTTTCCGTTTTTTATTTGTTTCATGGCTTTTTCAATTTCCTCGATTTCGATGTCTGGCAGCTCTTCTGAGCAAATGTTAAGTATTCTTCGCTTATCTTCCTTTGATAATCTCAAGGTTTCTTCGTCGGCTTTTGGTTCATACAGATCCGTATAAAAGTTTTCCGTGACTTTCAGTATTTGTTGTCTATCTTCTGCCATGTTGCCATCTTTGTCTATCAGCTTGTTGATCTCTTTTTTGTGTGCATTCTCCTTCTTAAATATTTTTATGCCTCTGTTTTGCTCTATAATTTTCTCAATTTGTTCTTCCTGATGTTCTCTAATGTCTTGTTTCGCCATTCTCCTTACAGTTTTGTTGACTTCTGCGTATTCGACCGTGTCTCTCTTGTTCGATTTTATGAGATCTCTTCGTTTTTCCAGTAACTGTTTTGTTTTTTCTGTCAACTTATCTTTTCTTTTTGCTCTTAGTGTCATGTTATTTTTAGCTGTTTCTTTTATTATTAGTGTTATTCTAGTGTTCGCATCGTTGATATTTTCTTCGATTTGTGGTGATGTATTTCTCAGTTGTTCTGTTAGTTGCTGCATATATTCTTCTTTGCGTTCTTTCAGTGTGCTCGCGTCTAAAATCTTAAGTTTGTTGCTGAATTTCTTGGCTCTTTCTAGTTTTCCATTTATAGGATTTTGCACCTTACAAGTCTGTGGTCGCTACCGGTTGTGAAGGAATTGAGGACATCAACATCTTGAATAATGTGTTTGTCGTGTGAAAGTACATAGTCTATCTCGTTCTTAGTTCTTCCATTTGGGCTTGTCCAGGTCCACTTTTTGTTAATTCTTTTTTTAAAGAAGGTGTTCGTTACGTAAAGTTGCTCTTTTTCCAGAAAGTTGGCTAGCATCTCGCCTCTTTCGTTCCTCGTACCAAGCCGAAATGGGCCGACGTATTTTGATTCGTTCACTGTGCTTCCTATTTTTGCGTTGAAATCTCCAATGACCAATGTGTGTTTCGGTTTGTTTTCTGAGAGGCATCTCGATATTTCTTCGTACAGCGCTTCAACTTTATCATCATCGTGGCTGCTCGTTGGGGCATAGATTTGGACGATTTTTATAGTTATGTTGGAATTTATTCTCAAGGTGATGTAGATAACTCTTTCTGAAATGGCTTTCAAAGTTTTAATGTTAGAGGACAACCGTTTGTTCACCAGGATTCCCACGCCGCCATTAGTATTCTGTTCGCTTCCTTTGTAAAAAAGGAGATGACCAGAATTTAGTCTGAGGCAGTCTTCTCCTTTTCTTCTTACTTCTGATATTCCCAGGACGTCCCATTTTATCTTGTTAAGCTCATATTCCAGTTCTATCAATCTTTCTTCATTTCCCAATGTTCTTGCGTTGTAGGTAGCTATATATAGTTGGCAGCCTGATCTAACCCAGGGATTTTTAGCACCCCCCGTTCGAAAACTGGTCTGACCGCTGCCTTGGTCAGGGTTAGTCGAACCGCTGGGAACTGGGGGCCATCTGTATTGCTCTGTGTGCATCTGAGAGGGGTTTAGCCATGAAACACCACGTTGGCCAGACGTCTTGGTGAGTGTGAAGTTCATCCGCCTCTGACATGAGGATCCGCCGCTGTTTGCAGCCGCCCACTCTGGGTCAGACGCTGCGGTGGGGGTTTTTATACTATCCCTAAAAACGGGGCTGCCACATCCGCCCGCTCTGCCGTGCCGAAGATCTTCTTCTCCGCCATTGCGGCCGTTGTGGACTTCGTTCGTAACCCTGAATAAGGGACCCTTGCAGGTGCCAGCTTTCCGGGTCAGAAAGCTCCTGGAATCTCGCGAAGGGCAGGGATTGATTCATCTTCCCTGATAGGTCTGTCCCAGGAGGAGTACCTACCGCTACCCCCATGAACTCTTAGATGCCTATAAAGCGCTTGGTGCCAGAATGTCATTAAAAATTCACTTCCTCCATTCCCATCTGTCATTTTTTCCTAAAAATTTTGTTAGTGACGAGCAGGGTGAAAGGATTCACCAAGATATCAGAACAATGGAATTTCGGTACCAAGGACGATGGGATCCAGCCATGATGGGTGAATACTGTTGGTTTTTGAGGAGAGAAGATAGGACACCTCATAAACGGAAAAAATTAAGTTTAATTAGTGTTTTAAGTTAATGTTTTTCTCGTTTGCTTTTCTCTTAGATGTATGGTATGTTTAATAGGCGAAAACTGTAAACATAGTCAATAAACAGGGTTAAGAATTTTCTGAAATCATTTTTTCTATAGATATTAAGTATCGTAACATTCGATATGGTTCTACGACTATAACAAGAAAACCCTACGTGCTACAACTTTCGATTTGCCATTTTCGTATTTGGATAGGTCCATTCTATTAGATTATGCTATTCTGATTTGTGTTACAACAAAAAAAATGTTTTTTGTCGGCCAGCGTTATTAATGAATTTCGGTTCATTGGTTGGCAATTAAACAGACGTATTATGAAAGAGGAAGCATACATTTTATTTCTTGCAAGAACTGATGACTATTTTTTTAAGTTGCTCTTATAAATTGTTTGATATTATAATTTTGTTTCAGATAGTTTTAAGTAAAAATTTACTTATAATCTATTCAAGATGGCCACAAATAACGACGGGGCAGTTGGAAGCAGCAGTAAGTTTTCTTACGAATCTAAATATGTTGTCAAAGTTGAAAAGCAAATAGGTATATTTTAAATAAAATATCAGTTATTCATAGTGACGTAGAAACATTTAAACTATATTAATTTTGCAATTGCATTTGCATCCCATAATTTTTTCTTTCGAGAAATTTGAATATTGTAAAAGACATCTTAATAGAATTGTTTTAAAAAACAATTAAGATTTCGTAGGTCATCAGTTTTTCTTATCTACATGTAACTTTCTTCTTTAAGATGCCCTGTCAAGAAATTTTGCAACCAGAGATTATGATCCTTATAAGCAGCAATTCGAAAAACCTAGCAACGAACTAAGCACTTCCAGAAGAAGATGTGATCATGTAAGTTACCAAAAGAGTTTAACTATTATTATTAGAGATGTAACGGGTAATACACTTAGGATCCGGTAAAAGCGGATACGTGGGATTTGACAAAACCCGGGTACCTGGACTACCCGGTCTTTTAGAAACTTGCATCTACTGCCTTTATTATAAGAGATAGAAAATAATGTTAAATACAAAGGGATTGTCCTAAACCGCCACAAATGAACATCGCAAAGCTACTAAAAAACATAACTTGGTATTTTTTTAAATATATTACGATATATTACATTGTATTTCGATAGAGAATATTTTTCTGATTTTAAAAATGTATAATATGTCTATGTTTGTTTTGAAATAGTAGTTTTTGAAAATATTTACGTTCAAAAATCTCGATAATATCAGATTTGAGTTTACGAAATCACAGTTGCCTTGGACAAAAAACAAAACAAAGCGGAAGATTCAAACGTCTTTAATATCAATTAAAACTTATTTAGACGTCAAAACGAAATAGTTTAAAGCGTAAAATAGGGGTTTATACAGAAGACGAAAAATTTGACGTTGTTGGCATATTTTACAAAAACAGTAATATTGTTAGTAGAGTCCAAGCAGAATATCACCGTATTTATAGTGCGAGACACGAAAGAAAAAAACCGGGCGGAGTCAATTGGTTTAGGAAGGTCGGCCAAGAAATCTCTTTAAACCAGTGGTGTCCCGTCGTTCTTTAAATAATATGGCACTCCTTTTTGACTATACGCACTTCAGATAATTAAAACATGTAACTATGCTTAATGAACCTTTATCTGTATTTGTCTGTTTTCTTTCGTGTACCGCACTTCTATATCTCTTTTGTGTTGCAAAAACGGCAAACTTTAGAATTTTAAAATTATTTAATTTTGATTCTTCTTGATCGATTTACCTATAAATATATTTTTTTTTGTCTTGAGTTCTGTCATTAACGGTTCCCGGGCTACTGCCTACCTCTATTGGACCACCCAGTATAGTGATATACGATTTTAAGTCCAGATTTTACGAGGGTAGCCAGCATCAGATCCAGTGAATGAGATTTATTAACATTTTAATTTATGGAGTTCGACTTTGGGCTACTTGGGTATGCCAAAAGTGGCCGTCTGTCTCCGTTTGTCATATTACTTTATACAGGGGCCGTCATTGTGAAGTACTATACAGGGCCTTTCGTAATTGCGTGCTGATGTTAAAGGGGGTGTTTTTATGTCCGAAAATTCTTAACTTTTGAGATACAGGATAGTAAAGTTTAAAAAGAAAACATTTTTTCATCCCAATTCTGATGCTATTGTTGATAACTGCATGAAATTTGATACACGTCTTCTATGCATTAACATCGGGAGTATTCAACAGACATAATAGTCACCACTGGGCCGTTGAAAATCCAAAAAAGTTCCAGACTATTAAATTTCAAGGGAGAAATTCTATTCATGTTTGGTGTGGGATAAAAAACAATAAAATTTTGGGACCAATATTTTTTAACGGGACTTTAAATGGGCACAGATATTATGAGTTTTTAGAAAACGAAATTGAAAATTTTTTGGAAGGCTTACCATTGGCAGAATATCAGAATTTAATTTGGCAACATGATGGGGCGCCTCCTAATGCCGTGCATGATGTGGTTCAATTTTTAAATCGGCGCCATAACGAATGGATAGGGCGAAATGGAACATATGCTTGGCCGCCCAATAGCCCCGACCTCTCAGTTTTGGATACATTTCTTTGGGGCCATTTGAAGAACCTCGTATACAGACAACGAAACGAAAATATTCAAGAGATCATGGGAAAAATTGTCGATGAAATAAACCGCCTTAACCAGGAAAATCATATTGTAACGGCAAGTTTAGAAAGGCTACAAAGGGGTTATCGATGTTGTTTCGAGAAAAACGGCGGTCACATTGAAAACTTATGTTATTAGTAGTTTTATTTTATTATTTAATAATTATTTTTTATTGAATTTCTTTTTCTATCATGTAAAGTTTTATTTTCCTCAAATAGGTGTTTTATCCTTAGAATTGTATTGATGGATATATTTCTATGAAAATTTGCAATAAATCTTCTTCTTGCTTCTCTTGCATTTTCTTGGCACTTGTAAAATAGCATAACAATCTGTAGTCTCTCGTCCAAAGAGTATTTCATTTCGATCAGAGTCAAATATATATTTTTTAGGTGAAGACTTCGACAATAATTAAAATAATGTCAATTTTTATTGACAAAGCATTCAAACGTCATTTTACCTTGATCACCTATACCAACCTATCGTATATTTTAAACAGGTGAAGCTAAAATTTTAGTTTGTAAAACATTAAAATGTAATATAAACAGCTATCGCAAAATCAAATCTTTTAATCAGAACGGACATAAAAAAAATCACTCTTTCCAAAAATCGTATAAAAAACGATACATTCCATTTAAAAAACACCTGATGCATAGCGTAACTCTTTTGTTTCTGGTTCAAATATTTTTTCGATGATATTTTTGGATTCTACAAGAAAAAATACATCGATTGGCTATTTTGAATTTTTCCAAAATACAAGGAAGGTCGAAAATAGGTCCCTGTTCAGTCCTCGCTGGAACACCCTGTACAAAGTAATATGACAGACGGAGACAAAGGGTTACTTTTGTTATACCCGAATAGCTCAAAGTCGAATTTTGATAAATCTTGTTCACTGGAATCGGTACTGGCTCCACTACTATAACTACATTGATGTGTTAATTTTGGAAAAATATGAGTTCTGTAGTTTTTCAAATATTAATTGCAATATTAGATATTTTTTGACACCCGGTATTGAACAGAAAATTAATTATTTTGAAGCAGCTTATTGACAGCTACTTTATGAACAATTTTACAAAATATATGAAAAAAAAAAACTAAGCCATTTTTGAGGTTGACGGCTGTGATTCTAATGGTTCGATTCCTTCTAAATCGTTGTCTTCCTCTGAAAGTGATGAGGTTTCGTCGTCACTACTTGAAGATCCCAGTGTGATAACTAAATCATCAATAACCGTTTCAATTTTGCTATCTACTTCCCAGTATTTATCTTCAATAGAACGAACATGTTTAAGATACGATTTCCAAATTTCAGCCGATATTGAGTCAATCGCTTCTAATGTTATTTTATTTAAATCTTTAATTGAAAGTTAAGCGGTGTTGCGCTATCGAATATATTTTTTTACTCCTGCCCATGCAAGTTCAATAGGGTTGAGGTCGCACATGTATGGAGGCAGCCTTAAATAAATAAATAAATAAGGCCTTTAATAAACATATAAAAACAAACAAGAACATTACATTAAAACTGCCAGGAATCATCCATGCACTGGCGAAATCTAGCAAATAAATGCTACTCTACTTAACCAGCAGAGGGACTATCCTGTGCTATGGAATGCGTAGGAAAATAAGATACATAATTAGTTAAAGTTGAGAAAAAATGCGGTTTGTTTGTTAACATGGCAAAACAGATTGACACAAAATTTTTTTGTTAAATTCTTAGATGACAAAAATATGTGTGAATAATAATATTCAAGGTTACAAAGTGTGCGAGGGCGACGAAATTAAAATTAAAGAAGTACGGAAGGAATATAAAATAGCTAAGGTGTTTCTTTGGGAAGATCCATGCCCACAGATTAAAATGAGCTTAACCTATGACAGAAAAGTCCCGCAAGCCTTTTGCCTATCTAAAATAAAGTGTTTTAATTTAAATTTAAACTTATTAAAATTGAAAAGTCTGAATTCTCTAGGCAATAAATTCAAAAGGGAAATTGAAATATATGAAAAAGATCTTTTAAACAACGTTGTTCGAAAATGAGGCATTGTGTATTTATCCTTGAATCTTACATTAACTGAATGCTGTGATTCACGAGTTTGAAATATGTTATTCAAAGAACAACTAGATTTGGGATCATTAATAAGTTTAAAAACAAAATTTACCAGATGATGTATCTATCGATTTTCCATACGTAACCAATTTAATTCATTTATTTTATACAAGTGGCCTCGGACGATCATTGCCGTTTGACGCACCATTTTTGCCCAAACGATAACACATGCTAATATCGTTTTTGGAAAGGTTTAAAGAGAGTTTATTTTTAAATAAATTTATGATGCCGTCGTACACGTCATTATTGGAATCTTTTACACCATGAATAATTAGAATTTTTTTGTTGTTTCTCAATTGAAGATCGTTTAAATGGTGGTTTAAGGAATCCTGTTCCTTTCTGAGTCGACGTAAGTCGTCCTTGATGTCATTAAGGGAAGACGTGATGCTTTTTTCAAATAAAATAAACTTGTTTAAGAGATCTGTGGTATGATTTTCTACTCCTTCAGCATTGATTTCCCTGTTGTGTGGATTGGTTACATTCTTTCCCTGAGATTGCAGTAACAATCTGAATTCATCCATGTTCTTCGCAAATTGATCCGCCATTTTTTCAACTCGCGCATTAACACTTTGTACAGTTAGCGTTGATTTACCCATGATTTTCCTTTTCTTTTTCCTTAACCGTTATGTTAAGCGATAACAGGTACTCAACACACAACAGATTAATCACAATTTGAATTAATTCAGTAAAAACCAGTATTTTTAATGAAAAATAGCTAGAGGCAATCAGACACAAACTACTCACTACGCAGCGCCATCTATACCTGGCGGTGTGTATGACCGAGGTTACGTAAAAGATCGTCAATTTTATACTTTTTTTCTCTAGGTTTGTTGGCTGATATTACTTCATATAATTGATATTTTCTCCATGTTGGATCACATATAAGATTGTTCGATTTAAGCCACGATATCATATGAGCTTTTAGTTGACACTTTATCTTCTACGTCAGAATGATAAGATGCATTATCCATTACCATGACTGATTTGGGAGGAATGTTAGGTAGAAGCTTCTCGAGCAACCACTTTTCTAAATTATCTCTATTCATTTGTCCATGATAGTCTCCAGTTGTTAGTCATGAGTGAAAAACTAAAGCAGCACCTGGAATAAATCCGGCTTCTGAACCAGCATGAACTATTATAAAGCGACTACTAGAGCGGATTCCCTGAACAACACCTGTAACACTTTTACTTTGCCAGCATTTGTTCACTGTCATATCACTATATACCCAGATTTCGTCTAGATACACAATATTGCGTCCTTCTTGACTATATTGCCTTACACTTGATAGATATTTCACCCGCCAGTGAAAAATATTTGGCCAAACAAAACCATTTGATCGGAAAAGCCGATTTAAGGTTTTATACCCGTACGGAATATTTATTTTGTTCTTTATAGCACGAAGTAGGGGTTTGCAGGTCGGAACCTTCTTCAATTACTTGAAAATCACTATCGTCAATTTTATCTTTGTATGATAATCGGGGTCTTTTTTACCAGGAGATTTTAAAGGTGAGTAGAACATGAGCAACCATTATGTTCTCTTTGAATTTTTCTTACACTACTTTCCGAAACATCAGTGTAAAATGCAGCGCGTTCTGTTCGATTTTGAATTGGAATAGTCAAACTTCAGCTTCTCTAGTAGAGGCCTCTATAACACTCGCAATAACTTCACGTGCACCGCTTCGAATTGTTCTTCCTCTTTTGCTCGCCATCATTACTTCGAAATAATAATTCAAATTCAACGCAACGCATTTATATAGAAATGAAAACAAATGCTCGAAATGTATAGGCGCCACTGGAAATAGCTAGAACCTTCTAGCGGCAAGTGCATGGAGGCTCTAGGCACATCCCAATTACAAGTGGACCAGTGCGAAATTTACTAAATCCTCGATTAATTTTCCGTAGCTTAGCTGCCGCACTTTATAGGTGAAGCGGCAAACTATTACAACAAATAAAATAACGTAAAATTTATTTGCGTACACAAATTTTACTTTTCCGCTTGCTTAAGACTATGAACCTTTATTTTATGGACCGCCCGGTTTTCTTTCGTGTCCCGCACTATATCCCAAGTTCCTTCCAAATCAACCTTCTATTACACTGAAAGATGCATCAGAGAGCGCAAGCATTTTCAAAGGAAAAACACACTGTGACTCAAAACAATGGTGAAGAGTTGCAAATATTATTTTTTCAAGGTCGAAAAATGTGTTATTATGAATTACTTATGTAATTTAAAGCCTGTTTATTTAATTTTTTTTTAGAAAATCCGGTAATATATATATATATATATATATATATATATATATATATATATATATATATATATATATATATATATATCAGATACTAGTAAACATTTTAATACATTTAGAAGCAGAATTTACAGAATCTTATAAGACATGGATGTCATCCTTATAAAATGTTGCCAGTGCAAAAGTTAACAGAGATCTATAAAATTAAAAGACTGCTAGCCAGAAGAAATGAAGACTATGATATGACGATTGCATAGAAGCTCATGGAAATATAAATTGGCCTCCGAATAGTCCAGACTTGACGCCGTTAGATAGTTTTCTCTGGGAGTATTTAAAGAGAGAAGTTTATAAAGAAAGAAGTAATTATTACGAGGATTTAAGGGAAGGAATTGAAACTAGTATTAATTTCTTAAATGAGAATCCAAATCATTAGGAATGTTTTGCTTAAAATCGGTAATGATTATAGAAAATGTGTTGAAAATGATGGCGGTCACATTCAAGAATTGTAAAATGCGCAAAATAACTATTGTAAAATGCAATTTTCCAATAATTATTGGTAGTTCTGTATACGTGTGATCGTGTGCTTCTGTTTAATATCGTAGTGATCACCGTAAATTTGTTTTATGTTAATTTGTTATATTTTTTAATTATAGACAAATATTAAATATTTATATTTAACAATATTACTGTTTTTGTTAAATATGCGAAGTATGTAAAATTTTTCCTCTTCTGTATACCCTATTTTACAGATTAAACTATTTCCTTGTGACGGCTAAATAAGTTTTAATTAATATTAAAGACGTTTGAACCTTCCGCTTTGTTTTGTTTTTTGTCCATGGCAACTGTGATTTCGTAAACCCAAATTTTATATTATCGCGATTTTTAAACGTAAATATTTCAAAAACTACTGATCTAAACATTATACATTTTTGAAATGAGCAAAATATTCTCTATCGAAATATAATGTAATATATAGGATGGCCAATTTAAAAAACACGTTTTATGTTTTTTAGTAGCTTTGCGATGTTTTTTTTAAAAAAAAATATTTCCTGGCGGTTTAGGATAATCCCTACAATTTTTGTACTTAACATTTTTATCATAAAGACAGTAGATGAAGTCTAAATATGTTGAAACACCCTGTAGAAACCGATACAAAACGTATTATTACACATATTTATTTAATCATATTCTCGTATAGGATCTCGATTATTACCGAGAACAACACCGAGCTGTGATGAATCAACTCGAAGTTTCAAGTCAGGACTCGGCCTCCTTGCGTACCAAGTACACTGAACTCGTGGCGGAGAACAAACAGTTGAGGGACGAGAACCAGCGGCTGGTGAAAGAGCTGAACGAACATAACGGCAATGCTTCGGAAGCTCTGTTCATGTCGCACACGCAGGCTCTGTCCAAGTTGGAGGTTGCGCAGGACGAGAACGCGAGGTTGCTTAAGCAATGTGAAGTATTAGGTAAAGGAATTCATAAAAAACTACAGTGTTCATACTCCTAAGTGGAACGACTAAATTTTTGTCAATTTTTAAACATCTATAATAATTTTCGTATATCTTTATATTATGATTTCCATTTTGGATATGTTTAAGACGCAAGCAGCTGCTTAGATTACAGAACGGTAGGACCGCTTTAGCCAGTTCTAGAGGGCATAGTAAAAAAGCTTGTAAAAATATTAAATTTCACTCCAGACTGTGTCATAGTGACATGTTTTAGTCATATTCTATATGTCATATTCTCTATGTCATATTTTCAAAGCTTACTTAATGATAAAATCTAATTTGGCTTTATCCGAGGCATTATCTGTTCATCTTTGAATCATTTTTCTTTGTTTTCTGTTTAACTTGTACTCTTAATTCAAAGATAAATTTGATTAACTTGTATCAAATAGCCAGTGGAGTACGAAGCATACAAAGTATGTATAATTTGACGATACTGCCTATAACCTTTGATTTTTTGTAAATATAGAATAAATATTTTTGAATAAAACATATACAGGGTGCTACCAAAATATGAGCATATTCAAGTTTTAAATTTTACTCAAGTTAACTGTTTTAAGTATCTCTGTTAACAGTAACTTACAAATAGAATAAAACACCCTAAAGTACAACAAAACAAATAACTACTTATAATATTTGATCTACACTTAAATGCGGTTAAGTCACACATGAATGAACAAAATAAAATATTAAAAAAAGTATTAAAAAAGATGCATGTCTCTAACTGGGATCGAACTCTGACCGCCTGAGTGGGAGGCAACAGTAAGTGCCTGTAGATCAGACTGGTCAACGAAAACAACCAAAAACTCTCACTTTATAAATTAGTGGATGAAATAAATGTTGCCTACAATAATTATTACATTAAAATCATTAAATATTAGGGTTGGTTCGAAATTAAAAACGTCTTTAACGCAAGTGAGAATAGGACCTTTTATAGCAGCTTTGGTTATTTTCATTTTTTCTACCAGGTTAAACGTTTTCCCCTTCGGACATTCATGTAAAACATCAACGTCAGAAATGGAAAAGTCATGACCTGACTCCAACAAATAAATCTCTCATCCTTGTGGAAATTTTTCTACCTGTTTCTCCTACATAGGTCGTGGATTAGCGCGTAAACCCCAGATCTGGACAATTTATTGGTTGTGTCCTCTTTCCTTACCAAATGTCTCTTGAGAGTATTTACTGTTTTGAATGAAATGTTGATATTGTTAATATTTTTTAAAACCTTAGCCAATTGGAGAGAAATACTTCCGAAAAAAGTTTTATGCACAGTTACAAAGACAAAAGTCTGGACAAGCTATGGGTTCCTGTTTGTCGCCATTTATGAGTGAGGTTTTCATGAATAATTTAGAACACAGGATAATGAAAAGTTATTTTGCCACCTTCCTAATAGCCTATAGAAGATACGTGGATCATATATGCATTGTGTGGAACGACAATAGACAACAGCTGAAAGAGTTTTTACAGTTTTACAACATCCTTAAACTTGAATTCCATTGGAAATGGAAGACGAAGGAAAACTACCGTTTCTTGACCTTTTGCTATCAAGGAAACACAGTCGGATAGAGTTTGAGGTTTACCGGAAAGCATCGTCCACGGATAATATTATCCAGTATGCTTCAAACTCTCCTTACACACATAAATTTGCCACGTTCAAGTCCTTTTTTGTACCGGTTGTGTAGTTTACCATTGTAAAGAGAAGCGTTTAATTAGGAGCATGATATTATAATGCAGATTGCTATCCATAACGGTTTTCCTTTGGAGTCTATCAACAAATTATATTATAAATTTATAAACAAGTACAAAATACCCTATAATGTCATACATTCAAAACTTAGGGATAAAACATTTTCAAGTGCAATACTTTTTTCGGGGATAATACCACGAGTACTTAAAAATTATCTGGTTAATTTTTAAGCACGAATGGTATTTAGGAGGAATATTCCACGAATCAAATACAGGGAAACTAAGCTTTATTAACTGAATATTAAGTTCAGAAATTTGAATTTTGTAACAAATTGAACACAAGTTGAATAATAATAAATTAATAAAATTATTTGTCTAAATATTGAAAAGTACTTAATATAAATCTAAATATTCAATTTTAATTATTGATTGTATAATAAAAGGTACATTTCTGATAATTATTAACCACATTGTTGTTTTGCGACGACGTAGAAGATGCCGTCAGACCACTACTTGTACTTGTGCCGGGTGATGCTGCTACAGGGGCTGGATGCACGTGCTGTTGAGGTGGTTCTTTTCCAGGTTCCCTCATTTTTTCAATAATTTTTTTGTGGTGATCTGGATCCATTTGCAAATAACTTGATAGGGATTTCGCATTCGAATGACCTGTTTGCAATTGACAAGTTTTGCTCCGACACTCCGTTTTTGACCAGCTTGGACACTGCAGTAGCTCTGAGGGAATGGTTGGTAAATTTTTTTGTGGTATTGAGGCCTGATTTCTGTGCTTGTTTTTTTGTCCAAGTTGAAATCTCGTTTTTTCCTACTGGGCTGTTTTTGAACCATTTTCCGGAAATTTTCCAATGGGGGTTTGGCGTCAAAAATAGTCGAGTGTTGGAGATACTTTTCCTTTTATCTTGTAATTCTTTATAAATTCTTACTGGGCAAAAGTTGGGACTTCTCTCGTTTCTCACCAACCACTTCGAATCGGCGAGTTTTAGGCCGCCACCTTGACATGTTTTAGAAAAAACAGGGTTGTATTGAATTCTACCTGTTTTTCCTCCGAAGTTGTCAGTTTCTTCTTTGAAAAAAGTTGTTTCGGCTCTTGCACCTTCTCCTCCTCTCCAGGCTAATTCATAGGACAACAGAAAAAAAAAACACTTCTATTGTAAACCCTCTGGAGTTGATTCATCACAAGCTTCGATTAGATTTTTTAATTCATTGTATGTTAAAAAAACGGCCGATTCTTTGCGTTTGCCTTCAATACCTTGCAAATGTCTCCTTTTGGCATTTTTTGCGTCTCGGGCCGATTTGAATTCGATCTGCTCGTGCACCGCTTCGAATTGTTTTTCCTCTTTTGCTCGCCATCGTTACTTCGAAATAATAATTCAAATTCAACGCAACGCATTTCTATAGAAATGAAAACAAATGCTCGAAATGTATAGGCGCCACTGGAATTAGCTAGAACCGTCCAACGGCAAGTGCATGGAGACTCTAGGCACATCCCAATTACAAGTGGACCAGTGCGAAATTTAACAAATCCTCGATTAATTTTCCGTACCTCTTAGCTGGCGCACTTTATAGGTGAAGCGGCAAACTATTACAACAAATAAAATAACATAAAATCTATTTGCGAACACAAATTTTACTTTTCCGCTTGCTTAAGACTATCAATCCTTATTTTAAGGACCGCCCGGTTTTCTTTCGTGTCCCGCACTTTACTTTTACGGCATCCTCCGGTCTAGTAACATCGGACAAATTATTTTTTCTTTATATTTATTTTATCGATTCACAGAAGATCGTTAATATTTTCATTAATTTTTGCTTAGGACAAGAACGGGGGGCAGCTCAAAGAGATGTACAAGGGCTAAAGCAACAGCTAGTGAAATTATGCAAGGACTACGCGAAATACAGGGAAGCACACCAGAAATTGCAGCAGCAGTACGAAGATTCCGTGAATATTACTATCAAGACGAATAAAGATATCAAAAGGCTGACGGACGAGAGAAACGCTACCATGGCGGAGTACACGCTTATCATGAGTGAAAGGTAATGTTAGTTAAAAAGCTCCTATTTGTTAGTAGTAAATAATACTTATTATTTACATTACATCATTTTACAGAAATAAAAAATCGGTAAATTTCCTTACGAATTTTTTCTTTTCTTATGAATAGTGAAGTGTTGCCCAATTTAGTTCAGTACTAGTCATTTAGTAACACCTTTTCAAATATTTTTATTGGGCGCCATTTTGTTCCACCATATAGAATTCATACCATTATTTTACCACTTTCATGTTTCATGTGTTGTTGAATTCGTTCCAGTTTATTTCTATATTACGTTTCATTTTGTTAACATTTGAATAAGAAAATTTTTTTACGTTAATTTTCTAAACATTTTATTTGTTGTTCATTTTGGAAATACCACGGAAACATGGTGTTTCCACTTACCTGGTTAGGTGTGGTTACATACCTAACCAAAAAATGAAATCTTGACAATATGAAACCTGCTTTTGAAAGACACTAGAGTCCCTAGAAACTGATTTTTTTAAAGTATCTTTCAAACATTTTTGAAAAGTTGTCAATATGAATAATAATCGCTTTGGGTTAGTTCAAAAAGAGGAAATTGATGAAAATATAATTGGAAGCGAATCAAAAAACACCGTTAAATCCAAGAAGAGCATCTGGAGACAGTTTATGTTATTCTGCGATGAAAAAAACTATACGTTTGGCCAAGATACTCCAGTATCCCAACTAGCAATGATTTTGAAAAGCTGGGCCTACAATATGCGAAAAATGAACGGGGAGGAATATAAAGAAGGCACGGTAAAAATTATTTGGAATGTGACGGCGAAATTTTAACTATGCCATACATAAAAATGGTTTTTAGTTTTTTACTCGAAATCCTTACACCGCACGAAAAAAAATACAAGGGATCAAATTTGCTCCAAATTGAGTGGGGATTTTAGGAATGATTTTTGTTTTCAGAAAAAGCAGTAGAGTACCATTTTTTCTTCAAGAATATTCAATAAAAAATCCCGTACGGACGCCACTGATGAAAAATTAAAAAATATTTCAAATCAAAAAATGCCTTTTGTTACTCCAAGGCTGTTTACCAAATTTAATAACAATATCTCAAGTAATAAAAAAGTTATGACTAAATAACAATTTTTTTCTTAAAACTTTAACACCCTCTATTTCGAAAACGAAGCATTTGCCGATATATGTTTATATAGAAAATTAGGGCTTATTTTGAATGCAGAATGCGCTGTTAAAGTTTGGACACTGCAATTCGGGACACCCTGTATATTATAGAGGAAATAATAAATTTGATATAGACAAAAAGCTTCAATAAACCCACTGCAGCTTGAGAAGATAATGTTTTAACTAAAATTCCATGTTTGACCTGTGTAGAAAAGAGTGTTTCAGAAAAGGTCCTGAATTAGAAAGTGCGTTTTCGTCTAAGCTTTTACTTATATCGTTATTTGTCTAGCCCAGTATAAATATACTGCGGGGCTTTAATACTATCAGTTATAAAATATATACTTCTCAAGTGTCTGGTGTCGTTCAGTTTAATCATGTTTTTCCCTAAAATACGAAAAACATATTTAAAAAAAATATGTTTGTACAAATGTGTGTGTGTGTGTGTGTATCAAACAAAATTTGCACCACGATAACTTCAGAACGGTCAAACCGATTCTAGATCTAGTCTAGATCAATATCTCACGGAGATTAGAGTTTGTGTGTCGTGGGCGTAGATATTCGATATTTTCTAGAGGTAAAGCGTTGAGAACGCACAAACCGAGAACAGTCAAATTGAAAGCAGCAAGAGCAAGAGTAAATGTACTGATACTGAAAAATTGTAGATTTTTTTTTTAATATAATTTACTTTATTTTTATAGTATACAAAATACTGTTTTGTTTAAAGGCTAGATTCTTAAAAACGGAAAGAAATAAAAAAAACCAGGATCACCAAAGTGTGGCACGCGAATCTGAGTCTATGAAAAGAATGTGAGTAAAATGGAAACGGTGCAATGATCATTCGTCGTTGGCTACAACTCTGTGCCTACAACTCTCATGGAAAGGCCTGCTTTCGTCGATGTTTTAGATCTGGGTGGTGTAATTTACAAACCTGTAATAAAACTATGTTTTTTCATTATCCAGGGTGGAGCTAATAGAATTAAACAGCCCTCAGGAAACGAAAAAACATCAAGAGCTTTTATATTTTTTACAAACGGCGAAGCACGTCAAATGTCTTCTGTTTTTAAATACATTTTCTTCTGTTATACAGGGTAGCTCTAGAAATATGAAGCAGACCCCAAATGGTTTTATTTGTTTAAAACGGTTAGTTATCTATATAATTCAGATTCCACCGACTCTTGTTTCCACCCTGCCCGATAGGGGCGGGATATCTATATCATATGTTCCACTAGGTTTTTGATAGTGAATTATATTTTGTAGCTAATTTCATTAGAATGCGATAATTGTGTTTTCATTTAAAATATCGAAAGATACTTATGGTATATAATTTACCCTCAGTATTTGTATTTAGCAAATACGAAGAACATAAATTGAATTTTATAATTACAATATGAATGTGATTATAGTTTTTGCTTATAACAAGTCAAAATACATTAGTTTGTTTTTATCCTTCATATTCCTTTATATCCAAAAACAATATTTGCCTTGTATTTAGCAAATTTTTATAAATGCTAACATGTTTATTCTAGAATTATGTGTTAACGAGGCTCAGCTTAATTAAGACGCAAAGTTAAGCAATCTGCTTCTGGTAGTTAACTTGTGATTTTTGCATTTTTTTAATTTCAAATTTAAAAAGTATTTAGTAATATATATCCGTTGTTGTTTGTGCCATATTAATTGTGGAAATATGCCGAATCGCAAGTATACCATACATCATGCTGTCAGGTACTAATTGTTTATTGGATAATATGTGTTATCTAATGAGTGTATTTAAGGAAATAATTAATTCATAGAGCCCCTAAAAAGTTAATTAAAAATTCTGGCTTAATAATTAGTAAAGTAAAGTATCACTGGAATTCCTAAATGGTTTAAAGAAAAGCACATTCTCTGAGTATTGGGATAAGAGGAAATAGTTTTTAAAAAATACATAATTGAAAACAAATGAGCCTGTCTATTTAGTCACTTTATTGATATTAGTGTTTTTAACATCTTATATTTCAAACTGGATTCGGCTAGGCTGGGAATGCCAGAAAGTCGACCGAAAAAAGCTGTGGAGTTGTCATGGAATTTGCTAACTTTAATCAAAATTCTGGAAAATAATATATTAACCTACAAAAACCTTTTTAATATTTATTTTTTGACTATCGTGCAGATCGTTTTTTTGTAACTAAAAATCTTCAAAAATATCAAAATGATGTCGATACACTCGAGTTGGGTAGTCCACACTATTTAACACACACTTAACAAAGTAAATGATTTACAAATAATCCACCTCGAAACAAAACTCAAAAAATGCCCTTTACTTTTCGGTCTGTTTATCAGTTAGCGGGGCTGTTCCAGTTACAGGGACAGGATGCCATATTGTAACGGGTTATATTTTCCTAACTGAAATTTAGAATTTTGCTATAATTTTATTTAAGATAATATCTATAAAATATGCTTACCAGTTCCTATAATCTTCATAGTTGAAATAAGACACATATTTAATGCATTTTTATCGTTTAATTTAAAATTTAAAATCACAATCCCTATAATCCTAGGTTAACTTTATAACAATAAACCAAGTGGTGGAGAACTCCATAGGCACATTCTTCTCATTCTGAAACAAATTATTAAAATTAGCAATTTTAGTTAAAAATTTGTTACGTTTATGCAGTTGACAATTTTAGGCTAAGTTAAGTAAAAGAAATCAGTTTACCTTGTATTCTGGTGATAGCTCTCATTAGCTCTTATTGTATTTGTTGTTTTTCAGTAGCATCAAGCCCCTTTGTAGAAATAAAGCTGATATTTTTCTGAAATTTAGAGAAAGCACATTACATAAACTTTAGTAAAAACAATAACAAACAATAAGGTTAAAAAGAAAATTTATATGATCAAAAATCTTCATTTTGAAACTTACCATTGCAATTTTAACTAACATTTTGGTATATCCTAATTATCTCAAAACGAAAATAAAATTTATCTAAATTTGAATTAATTTTGAAATATCTGTCAACTTCATTGACAATTGGTGGTACCAACATCAGGGTTGTATCAAAAATCTCTAGGTTTCTATCCAACAGGAGAAAGAAAAAGTGACAGGAGTTAAAAAAATAGGCAGGGCATTTTTGCCGATTTTTCTTCGAAAAATGGGTCCATTCTGATTATTTTGGGTGACTTTTTGTTTAAGTGTCCTATAGCTATGCTAGCTGAGTTAAAATTGGAATTTTTGTGGAAGAAACCCATTTTTCATTCCAAGTCACATGTTCTTGACCCTTTGAAAAGGCCAATGTATCATTGGTAAATCTCATTTTCATCATTCTCTCACAAATATTTATTATTAAAACTAAAATGTATAATTTACCTACCTTGGGTTCTCGAATTTTCTTCTATTGCTTGATTTGTTCCTTTTAGGCCTTTTTTTTTATTTGGTGTTTTGGTCCAATGTTCTTGTGTGCTGATGAACTTTAGAAGTAGCACAGTCACTGTGAAGCTTGCTTGCAGTCCCTCAGGAGTCATGTTTCAAGCTGTATGAAACTAGGCCTGCCAACCATATGTACATACTCGATGCTGTTGTGAGATCCTTGACAGACTCTTCTACGTATCAAATATAATCAACGTCAGGTTTGATCTGTGTGTGTTGTCTTGGGAACATATTTGACTGTCTGTTAGTGTTATTATGTGCCAAATAGAGCCAATTCCATTTTGATAATAGACTTAATATATAATGAACTTTAACGAAACACTTTAAATCATGTCTGGTTTTTAACTTTTAATGAATAGCACTCAGTACACCGCACTGTTGTTTTATGAATTTGCACATTTATTCGTAAACTGGGTTAAATAGGCCTATTTCGAAAGTAATTGAATCACTGACAAGTACTGTACTTAAAACTTGAATGATGTAAGTTTTGTAGCCTTTTGATTTAAGTTAAATTGGTATAAAACACACACTACTTTCTTTCTGAGATACTTAACATAGTTAAATTTTGATGATCTTTCTCTCGAACCACTTATTATTAAATATATAAAAATTTAAGTGCAGCATGCAAAATTATTTGGAAGAATCCTAGGTTAGGTTACGTCACGTCTTACGACCTCTTCCTATATGTTATAGACAGCTCTCTCTTTCTTTCTTTTGTTCATATTCAGGGAATAGTCGTAAGAGAAGGTAATAATTATTAATATGCCTTTAATCTCATTTATTAAACTTTATATGAACTAAGTGTGACTATAATCTATATATGAACAAGGCTATAACGGTAAGTTTTCTTAAATATATTTTTCAATATTAAGTTTTTGTAGTTTTCCTGTTTTTCTTTAAGTTCATCCGGTCTGGGACTTTCTTTTAAGGGCCATAAAACAGGTGGCGCTTACTTCTTCTATTTTTACCCCGACCCACTCTACCAATCACTAGTTATCTAGTTAGCCGACGGCAGCCCAGCCCTATAGACCTTGGAAAACCGAAGAGTACCACCAAATCCGTCTAGCGGCCAAGTTTCAAAGTCCTCGCCGAGAGATCGATAACGGTTCAACAGTTCTCCCTTTAACCCTTCAATCTTTAATATTAAAATCAATCTTAAATATTTTATTTCACTTTTATTCAATTTTAGCAATATAAGTCACACAATCAAGTTAACAACTATATCAACTATTTTTGAAAATAAAAAATATAGTTTTTTTTTGGTTTAAACTCGAACCTGGAAACCCTGGAAAACTCACGGAATTTTTTATTAATATGAAAGTCTGAACCCTGTCAAAGACGTAGGAATTCCCTCGTAAAAGGGAAATATTGCAATCGTGAAAAAATCACCCTCCGAGATTTTTTCAGATCTTTACGTTTCAGGGTCCCTAGATGCCGAAAGACGTTTTTTCTCAATTCCGTCGGTCTGTCTGTTTGTTTGAGGCATAGCTAAAAAACTAGTTACACGATTGACTTCCGTTCCTAGGTAGATATTCAAAAAATATTTTTATCAATTCCGTCGGTCCGTCTGTCTGTCTGTCTGTCGGTTCGCGGCATAGCTTAAAACTACTCATCAGATTGATTTCAAATTTTAGTAAAAAATTAATGCTCATATAGGGATGACCTGGTAATATTTGGGTAAAAATACAATATGTCGAAACAAGATGGTGTTTATCCATTTAAAAAAAAAATGTATTATTAAAAAAACTAATTATCCAGATTCCTTAAATTTTGCACAGAAGTCAAGTGTTACATAGGAATGAACTGGTAAAATTTTAGTATGGATATAAGGGTACAAAATAAATTGGCAGCCTAATAAAATATTTAAAAAATCGGTTTGAAAAACTTCTCGTTAGATTAATTTTAAATTTTGTGCAAGCATTAAGTGTGATATAGGGATAAAAAAAATAAATTGAAGATGGTGGAACAAAATGGCCCTTAGGTATTTTTTAAATCAACGTAAAAAACTTATTCAAATTTTGCACACGAATTAAATGTGATATAGGGATAAACTGGAATGAATTCAACATGACGTAATAATTAACGGCCATTCGGACAAAATATTCTGCCTGTGGTGAGCTTATTCAAGTTAAAAAAAATCATGGACCATTCACCATTATACTGACAAGCATTTAAGTGCTTTCCATCATTTCTACCGGCATAATTGACGACGTTCGGCTCATCAGGCCAATGCACCCGTGTGGTTGAGATGATGGAAAGCACTCAACAGTATGTTGAATATAAACGATGAAAATATTAGACAGTGAGATATTATAACCCATAGAGTAAGAGGTGCCACCTATGGGAACAAATGCGAGGTTTGTAATTTATACCTCTAGTAATGTTTAAAAACATTAAACTAAGCGCGACATACTCAGGCATTCATTGTTTTTTGGGAAGCCGTGCGATACCAATTATTTTATTGGCGAAAAGACGGTCCTCAAAGGTATGAAATCCATGATGCCGGCTTTTTAGGCCCAGGTGTTAATAAAAAAACAAAAGTATTAACGTCCGTACATACATAAATAAGAAAGAAATTAACGGCCATTCGGACAAAATATTCCGCCTGTAGTAAGCTCGTTCAAGTATAGGGTCCAAAAATAATGGACCATTATACTGACAAGCCTTTAAGTGCTTTCCATCATCTATACCGACATAATTGACGTCGTTTCACCCTATATGGGGCTCATCAGGCCGATGCAACCGTGTGCTAGAGATGATGGAAAACACTTAACGGTATGTTCAATATAAACGATGAAAATATTAGGCTAATTCATTGTTTATATTCAACATACCGTTGAGTGTTTTCCATCATCTCTACCACACGGTTGCATTGGCCTGATGAGCCCCATATAGGGCGAAACGTCTACGTACTACTTATTAAATTTATTTTAAATTATACCCAAAATTCAAGTCTAATATAGGTAGAAACTGGTAAAATACTGGTAGGAATCCAATATGAGGCAACAAAATGGTGCCAAATAAAAATTTTTTGAAAATATAGTATATGTGTTGAACTAAATGGGGTCACACTTCACTATTCCTAATAATGGAAAAGATTCATAACGAGATAAGTCCCAGATAAAGGAAATGTACCGATTTTTTTCTTATGTTTATGAGATAAATCATTCCAAATTTTAGACATTAGTTAATTTACACCCTGTATATTTACTAAAATAGTATATGATTAGTACTCAGAGAGAGATCAGATATGTAGAAAGATACACAACGAAATACCAAAAATATCACGACTGTCACGTGCCAGATGGTTCAGGTTTTGTTGGTCAGAATTTGGTGGTATGGTTGTCGGACTTGCAGTCGGTAAACGATATATAACCGATGCGATGTCGGTATAAATACGTAAGGTGCGGCGGCCAGGCGCAGTTTAAAACTGAACGAGACAATATTTAGCGGTTTGGTTAGCGTTGGCCCGCAATTAAAAATATGACAAGTAGTAGTAAGAAAGTGAGAACATACCATTTCCATTCGGAATAGGAAGAACAGTATTTTTTCACAGAAGTTAAAGGCAACAGTGTGTGTTTGTTATGTAATAGTTCTGTCTCCGTTGCTAAAGAAGAAAATATTGAGAGGCATCATAAAACTGTACAGGGTGTCCCATTTTCGTAGGTTTTACGGGGTTTCCAGCTTATGAGTAGAGATAGAGAGATGCGGTTTTCGCGACACCGTGCTACTTTTCGATGAAACTAAAGAGGCCGCAAACAGATTTGCCCTAACCATTTTAGTTTCCGTGCTACAGGGTGATTTTGAAAATTTGTCATTTTCGGACACCCCCTGTAACTCAGCTATCGTAAAATATATTTAAAATGTTTCAACTGGTATTTATAGATTTTTTCACGTAGAATTCAGTGGCGTACTCAGATTTTTGCTGAGAGTCATAGTTTTTGACATATTGGCATAACCTACTATTTTTTAAATGGGACACCCTATATATTATTTTTTCATCTTATTCTTCGTGTCGGGAGCTTTTCAAAAACATACCATAAGTCATATTTATTTTCATAAATAACATGAAAAAATGCATTTTTCTTTAAACGGATTTATGGCATAGCAGATCAATCGAAATAAGAGAAGGTGGCTGTGGAGCCATGGAAAAAGTTAACAAATATTTATTAACGAAATAACAAAGTAACAGCATCAGAAAAAATTAGGAAGTAGGTAAAAGGTAATAATTATAATTTCATTAAAACTACAAATATTGTTCAAAGACCATTATGTGTCCTACAAGTGTGACAAACTTTAAAAATTCTTTTTAATGCATTTTCTATTGTAAATGACTGTCTTTGTAACTCTGCAAAAGCGTTTTCGGTGGCCATTCTTAGTTGTTCTAAGTTTTCGTATCGCCTTACATAAACCTTGTTTTCTAAATAACCCCACAAAAAGAAATCTAAAACTGAGAGGTCAGGGGATCGTGGTGGCCATCGAACAGGTCCGTGTGTTCCTATCCATCTTCCAGGAAAATGGTCGTTAAGCCAGTTTTGACTTATTCTGGCATTGTGGGCTGGAGCTCCGTCTTGCTGGAAATAAATCCTATTTAGTTGAGCCAAGGGAACATCATCCAAAATTCCTAATGCGTCTTCTAGGATTCGCACGTAACCAATCGAATTCAGATTTCCTTCATATATTTGGTAAACTATTTTTCGGTTGAAAATAAAACAGGAGACATTGAATCCAAATCTGCCCTGACGCTCCCTAGGAAAAATAACATGGTTGTTTTCTTGACTCCAAAATCGCGTGTTGTGTCTATTTAAAATCCCTGAACTAGTAAAATGTGCCTCGTCTGACCAAATAATCTTTTTTTCAAAATCGATATCTTCTGCCTTCATATTTATAAACCAATTGCAGAACTCCAATCTGCGCTCTGCATCACCAGGATGCAGATGATGCACAAGTTTGTATTTATAGGGTTTGAATTTGTGCTTTTTCAAAATTTTCTGCACTTTGGTTTTCGGTACACCCGCCTCTTCGTCTATTTTCCTGCAAGATGTTTCAGGAGCTGTCTGAACGAGGGCTAAAACGTTGACCTCAGATTCTTCGTTGTCTTTATTGTAAGTTCGCGATCGAGGCTTGTTAAAAGATCCATATTGGCAAAGATTATTTTTAATTTTTTGAAAAATTCTTTTTTCTGGTTGTCTTCTCTCGGGATATCTAAGATAAAATAAAGCGAACCAATAAAGTCAAAATGCAGGAAGATAAAAAAGAACTAACCTGTTCAGATAAAGCTCTGCCGCCTGATCTGCATCTTCATTAGACAATATAAAACACGCGTTCATATCATATTTCTCAAAATATTCAAATTTTTGATTCTGAGCCATATTAAAAACAATAATTATAATAGACGTCAAGAAAAATTTAAACGCAATAATGCCAAAAATGACAGCAGTAATGGCTGCCTGATCATATTTTTGTTGGCGTTGCCATGGCTACCACAGCCACCTTCTCTTATTTCGATTGATCTGCTATGCCATAAATCCGTTTAAAGAAAAATGCATTTTTTTATGTTATTTATGAAAATAAATATGACTTATGGTATGTTTTTGAAAAGCTCTCGACACGAAGAATAAGATGAAAAAATAATATATAGGGTCTCCCATTTAAAAAATAGTAGGTTATGCCAATATGTCAAAAACTATGACTCTCAGCAAAAATCTGAGTATGCCACTGAATTCTACGTGAAAAAATCTATAAATACCAGTTGAAACATTTTAAATATATTTTACGATAGCTGAGTTACAGGGGGTGTCCGAAAATGACAAATTTTCAAAATCACCCTGTAGCACGGAAACTAAAATGGTTAGGGCAAATCTGTTTGCGGCCTCTTTAGTTTCATCGAAAAGTAGCACGGTGTCGCGAAAACCGCATCTCTCTATCTCTACTCATAAGCTGGAAACCCCGTAAAACCTACGAAAATGGGACACCCTGTACATTTAAATTTTGAGAAATCATTCCCATTACATTCTGCCGCCAAAAAGGAAAAACTGAAACAATTAAAAAAATAGTTAATTGGACAACAATCAGTATTTTTAAGAACAGTCGACGAAAGTAAGGCCGCAACTGAAGCGTCATACCGTGTGTCCCAGAAAATTGCACAGAAGAAGAAACCCTATGAAGACGGGGAAATGATAAAACAGGCGTTTTTAAAAGCTGCAGATTCATTATCCGCTAACTTTAGAAACAAAGACGAGATAGAGATAGTGTCTTCAAGACGATTTTTGCAACTTTCTGCTAATACAGTGATGAGACCAGTCAGCTGACGTAGTTGACACCTCCCAAATGGCCGTGTTCGTTAGGATGGTTTTCTGTATTGAAGTTTATTCCTCTGAAAGGGCATACTATTGGACAAAACTTGTTTTCTCATCTCATTAATCTTATTTCCACTGAGAAAATTCCAATATCAAAAATGGTAGGCTTGACAACCGATGGCGCTCTAGCTATGGTGGGTTGTGAGAAGAGTCTCGTGGCGTTATGTCGCATGAAAGTTTTCTCCAATTCCTCTCTTACCATTGCATTATCCATCAGCAAGCATTATGTGAAATTTTTTTAAAAACTAAACAACGTTATGTAATTGGTAGTAAAAATTGTAAATAAAATGAGAGCTCAAACGTTACAAAGAAGGTTATTCAAAGCCTTCGCTGTTGAAATTGACTGTCAATACGGGGAACTACTTCTTCACTCTGAAGTTCGAAGGGTGAGCGGGGGACGAGTGCTAAAACGTTTTAATGATGTTTTACCTGCTATAGTTCATTTTTTCAAACAACGCGATGAACCGACTCAGGAACTGGAAAACTTAACCTGACTTAGAGATTTTGGTTTTTCTTGTGGATATTACAGAAAAATTAAATGAACTTAATTTGCAGCTTCAGGGTAAAGACAAACAACTAGCGGAAATGCGGAAGCTTGAATTTTCAGAACAAAACCTAATTTACTGCAATACCAAGCATTTTCCTATTCTTTCAGAAAAGATATCTCAAAATCCATTCTTGTTTTATGAAAGTAAATATCATGTAGAAATAATTTCTAACTTGAAGGATAACTAATCGTTTTAAGGACTTCAACAGAATTGCTTTAGTGGCGCAATTTGTTGTTTTTCCCTTCATGGAAATTGATGCCCAACAGTTCGCAACTTGTGTTATGCAGAACTTTGGTGAAGACATTGCTGCGACAGAAATGGAACTAATTGCATTTCAAAATCATTTAACTTTAAGATTGGTTAACTCAAATACAAAATGTATCTGGCCTTTAATATGTCAAAAAAATATCCAGTTTTAGGTCGCATTGCCTTGAAAGTAAAGGCGTTATTTAGTTCAACATATTTGTGTGAATCCTCTTTCTCAAATATAAATAAATAAATAAATAGCCTTTATTTCCAACAGGTAAAAAACCAACTTACAGGAAATTCAATAAGAAAATTAAGTGAAAAACACAAGAAAAAAAAATACAAAACAGCTGTTTTTTGAGATACAACAATACTTAAATCTAAATCTAAATATGTATTACAGTATCTAAGTTAGTTGATCTAACATTTAATAAAAAATACAAAAATTAAGTAAGTAAATTACATGTATTAACAAAAGCAACTTAATGAGTGTTTGGATCACTCCAGATTTAAAAAGGAATCGATGATCCTACTCAATGAGTCAAAGTGCAAATTGCACGCTTGAGACACCGAGTTGAGGACCGAACACATAAAGTATACCGTACTCCGTCTAAAAATATTTGATCTGGCTGTACTGAGATAGAACACCGAAGTATGCCGTGCTTCGAGGCGAGGAACGCGAAAATACATTTCCCCAAGAAGAAATGGACAGTCAACTTTATTATGAGTGAGGCCATATATTAGTTTTAAGCTTTGAATTATATATAATTTTTATATGCATCGTTACTCTGAGCATGAATAAGACGTCTGAGCGAGCAGAGTGTCCGATAATGAACCGGCGTTTTATATTTTTTGTATTCTTTATGTGCTTTTTCTTTTTTATATATATTTTCAATTATATCATGCGAAAACCAGGGTGGAAAGCGACGGCGGCGTTGCCGTTTTAGCGGAGTTTAGTGCTGTACAGCATGTATTGACGTTCTGACTTTCCAGTATTGATGACCAGTCGGCCTCAAGAAGCAAGCTATATAAGCGAGGAAAATCCGCCTTTCTTGTTATTTATAATTATTATTAAATGAAGGATGAATAGCTTCAAAATTAATGAAAAGAGAGGGTCTGTGTCTTTTGCAACAAAAGGAACATCACCATATCGTACAACCTCGCAAGATATGTTTGAAAACACCAGATCGAGTAAACGGTTATTTGAATTTAAAACGTTATTGGCCTGTTTGACATTTAATATATTTGCTAAGTTACAGATTAAGCCGCATTTCGATTCAATTACAGTGTCGCTTACATAATCCGGTATGTTAAAATCACCCATAATAACTAATTTATTGTCTAGTAGTTGCTCGGCAGCAAGAATGCAGTCAATAAACACTTCCGGTTCAGTGTTGCTGATATGAGGAGGAATATAAACAAGTATAATAAAAACAACAAAATTAAAGAAGTTTATCTTACAACCCACCCAGTCCACGTTGGGAGCACTATCGGCGAGGAAGGTTAGATCAAGCCTTAGGGAGTTCCAACGACGATTTACACCCAGCATGACGCCTCTGGAAAGGCCCGTAGCCTGACGGTCTCGGTCCGCTCGAAACACTACATAGTCTCGTGGAAACAGCTCTGTATCAAACACATTCACGATTCGGTCACTGCAATAATGTCCATTTCGCTTGATGAGACGCGTAAGAAAAATGTATGCGTCTTGGTGTTAAGGCCGCGTATATTTTGGTAATAGCAGGATATAGGAGTGGTTTGCATAGTTGGAGGGCTTAGTTTTTTTGAAATAATATTCGGCCTACCTCCAGGGTATGCTTTGACAAAGTTTGTTTCACCATTAGCTCGGCGGCGCTTCAGTTCTTCCTGTAGAGAATCCATCTCGGCTCTCTGTGACGGTGTTAGGTCAGCTTCTATATAAATACGATGAGCATCCCGGATTTTACCCCCATTTTTTAAAACGTTACGAACAGACTGACCATCATGAAGAGCAACCTTGATAGCGTGGCAGCCATTACGATTGGGTTTGCCAATTTTGCTAACATTTAGAATTCTAACTGTTTGATTGCAAGCCTTGTTTAGAATTTCTGAGAGAGGGGAAACGTAATCTTTAATTTTGAGACTACAGTTGAAAACCATGATGTTGTTTGCACGTTTCTGTCTTTCGGTTACTTCAGCCAATATTTCTTCACCAGTAGAGGGTGGGACGGCGGGCTTTACCACATTTAAGTAGCTGTCATTTGTAATGCAGCCTTTTTGCTCCACTCTTGTAAGTCTCTCATCCAGACTTAATAATTTTCTTGTGGATTAGCTACAATTCTGTTTTCCAGTGCCGCAAATTTTTCCTTTGTTTCAGAATGGCGAATATTGATTAATGTCTCGAGTTGCGTTAAGCGATTGATAATAGTAGGAATATTGAACATGTTTTCTCTGCGTGCTGGGCAGACAAATGGCATAGTTCTGCTAATCATTAGTGCAACTCTGATCTCGGAGGCAGAGAAGTTTCCACAAGTTTTACATACTGATATGAATATGAAGTTAATTAAAAACAAATATCCCAATCGACTTACAGATGAACATTTGGATAATTGTATTCGAATAGTTGTATCAAATTATACTGCAAACATTAAAATAATGCATTATTCTTTTTGTTGCTTTTATAGTGTTTTAGTTCCATAAATCATATCGTATCATAACCGTAAATAGCATACAAATTTTGTTTATTTTTTAAACACCTCTGGTTATTTTTTTATGAGCAGTATGTACTCTTACTAAAATAATATTAGTTTATTTTTATTATTTTATGTTAATAAACGAAATAAATGTGTGTGGAATAACTGTGCATTATTTCATTTTGGTTGGCTTACGTCTCTTACAGATAGGTAACTCACTATCTATTCCAAAACTATCGAAGTAGGTTAACACATTAAAAAGGTTGGCAACCACTGGCCTAAGCAAATACGATCATTGCAGAATATTGCAAAATACCACAAAACAAAAATAATAAGGAGGCAAAGACTGAAAAACAGCGTTTATAGTTTGAAGCTATATGTTTCAACAACTTGTATGCAAAATGTATTCATCTTTGCAGGTTTTACCCGCCACTCATTAACATTAAATTGTGTTAGAATTTATCCATACTCCTTGAAGTACTCGAGTTTTTTATTCGAGGCTTCGAGGTCCTGTAAAAAAACCAACCCTGTCGGATGAAAACTTAGATGTTTTTGAAAATCGACTTAAAAACCAAACGACACTGTTGCCATGAAGTCAATTTTGGCCGAAGTTATCTACTTTTTTACACAAAGGCGAACAGATTCAAGAACTAGTCTATTTTCTACAATTTTTTAATGTACTATTTGTTTCTACGATGTACGAAAATACTAAAAAATATGACTTGAAAAAAATTTGCAAATATATTTTACATACTCGCATTTGATAAAACGTAAGCATTGCCGCTGTCAGAAATAAAAGAGTGTATATTTAAACACATTTCATTGAATTTTAGGGCCTTAAAACCGATTCCTTTCGTATTTTTGAGACTGGTAGAAACAAATTTTGGTAAAAACAACTGGTGGCACAATTCTTTCACCAATTTCGTAACATCCGCTTAAGAAAATTGGCTGTAATCAGAGACTTTGTATTAAAATTAATAATCTGTTTTTTTATTTGCAATAAGTAACACTGGTTAATTTTGTAGCTGCATTAATAAATGATTCTAATAAGGTTGGATTAGATTTTGTTAGTGCCAAATATGAGATATTGTGTGCTATCAATAAAGATAATTTCTTTAATTTACAGGGATACTGTTCATAAGGAGATGGAGAAACTCAGCGATGATCTGTCTCAGGCGATGAAAAAGTTAAAAATGCTAGATACCGATAACAAAGAACTGCAGGAATCAAAACGGGAGATGAATTATAAGCTTGAGTCCTTAAAGCGAGAGATCTCAAGCGCGTTGCACGAAAGAGATAAGGCAAGTGTATGAAAACATTTTAGTTAATAGCCTTTTTAGCGTATTGAGGTACAGTTTTGTTATTTCCTTCGAAATATTTGAATATGTGACAGTATGGAACATTAAAAAAAATTGTCTTATATAACCAATACCAATAAGGCTAATCCAGAACAGATTTAAAAGAAATATTTTTATTACAAATTATTTAACAGTATGTAAAAACAAAATGTCAACAAAAGAATAAGAACATTAGAAGCCGTATTTCGACACAATCACAGAAGAGGACTTTCAAAGTTTAGGAGAATGCCACCAAAGAACTAAAAATGATTGATTCAGAAATATGTTTCCAATTAATTTGCCGTTTAAAAATGTACTGATCTTCGAATTTTGAATAGATTATTTTTTAAACTTAATAAGGTTGTTTAATGCGTTAATAATAGATGTACACCCTAACAATAGCAACAATGATTATAATATTCGAAATATTTTAACCCAATTTCTTACTACTAACGATTCAGATTTTCTTAAGGTATCGTTTCCAATTAGTTTGCCGTCACTGTAGATATATCAGGGGCTTGGGGTGAAATTTGCCTATTTGTAATGTATCTTCTAGTTTTTTTTGCAAACTTGTCTATAATTTCGTCGTAGCAACGCGGAGGCTGCGACGCAATGTCTGCACACGATTGTTTTCAATCGCTAACAGGGAAACATGCGAAATACGATTTTGTCCTGTCTAATTCCGCAAATAAGTACTTATTTGTTTAAGCAGAGAAATACTGCGTACTACCGAGGCACTAGTAGCTAGAATCGTCAACACTAACTCACAAAATTTTACTACCTCTAAATATGTGATTGTTAAATCTGTTTCTTTCAAAAAAGCCAATAACTCACTTGCAGAATTTTTTTTTCGATATCTTCACTCTCATATATAACTGTTAGTTCCGAATGTAACAGAACTAAATCAAGTACTGCCCATAATGACCCATCAAACATTTTAGCTGGGTTTCCGGAAAATGTTTTCCCTTAAACAAGTTAAAATTACACAATTCGAGAAACTTTAGGTCTTCAAAGTTTTTAAACCTGTTGTCCAATTCTTGAAATTTGATGCAATATTTGGAAAAACAAGTCGTCGATAACACGTTTTAATATCTCCAACATTATCGTGCGTACGCGTTTTCTTTGTGGCTCCAAACCGATACTATTCGTTTTTTCCCAACATTCATCAGAGTCATTTCTTTGTTTGTTTAGTATGCTTTTAAACTTACACATAGAATCAGATATCGTTTGTTTTACATTGCATTAAATTAAACATGAGAAAACGGAAATATTTCTGAAAAAATAAAAAGTAAAAAATTAAAATTAAAATCGTTTTTTAAACTTTCTAAAAATCCTCTAGAGCTATTTAAAGTTTCTGTATCCCACTTATCGCTATTCTCTAATATACTTTCAAATAAGTCAATAAAAAACTCAAGATGTTCAAAAATTGTTACTACTAGCCTGCCATTGTAATTTCAGCGCGTAGCAGCAACTTTGAAAATCGAATGACATGACACCTTGTTTGTTTCAGGATTCGGGTATTTCGGTTTGCCACGGTAGTAGATGGTTCCTTGGCCCTTAAACAAACATAGCGTCATGTTTTGGTCGTTTCTCGACACACTGGTGAAGGAGTACATTTCCGTACCTTTAGTTTGACAAACACACAAATACTAATATAAAAATGATTTTTATTTAAACATTTTAACATCTAGACCTGTATTCAGGTAGCCAATATCTATAGGGTTTTCGGCTAGGTAAATTTTATTGCAGCCTAGAAGACTTTGATGTATTTTTTTGTTAGGCTCTAAAGGAATGCAACGACCTTCGCGAGAAATTCGGAGAGTTGGGAGCAGCATCTGAAGACGGTCGTCTCCTGCTAGGCGATCAAATGAAAAAGAGCCGAGGCCGTCTGATTGACAGCTTGGGCACCCTCGGGGAAGGTGGCGGTAGAAAGGAACACTTGCGGGACGATTCGCGTTCTATCGGCCAGAGACAGAGGCTGGACAATTTGGACCAGGCGAACCAAGAATTAGAATCTCTAAGGAAGAGTCTCGATAAAGCACAGACTGAACTGGCTGAAGCTGTGAGTACACATTCTTTTTGTAAATATGTTTTTTTACAGGCATATCTTATCCATCTAGAAACTCAACTAAAATAAAGATTTCAAATCATAATCCTGCAATAATTTTAAGGGAATTTTAACACAAATAAGAATAGTTGAGAGTTTCCATTTTAAAAAAATTAATTTTACTTAAATCTCGATTATCCTTTAACATAAAGCTACCATTAAATGACACTAGTAGAAACTCCCCCATCCATTTTTTATCGCCATGAACGATACAAAGATTGACAAACCTGGAACATCGAATGCACTAAAAGAAGTATATAAAACAACAAAAGCAACATTTAGTATATGTCAAATTAACGTACAATCCCTACCTAACAAACTAAACCTCATGGAAATACTCGTACATAACAAGCGACCAAACATATTGTGTCTTACAAAAACATGGGTAGGCGACGACGGAATAATAAATATTAAGAACATGGAAAGCTACAGCCCTGAAATGGAGATAGAATGTTGTGGTATTAAACATAAAAAAGAACATTATCGTGATTGTCATATATAGACCCCCTGGTGGAGATATGAGTGAGTACATTTATTGACCAGGTAACCGCACTTTTAACATCAGCAACAAATACTGCTTCAAGCATTGTCTTATGTGGAGACCTTAATATAGACAGCCTTAAAAAATCCCAAAAAAAAAACTATAAAATGCTGAGTGATCTATTACAGTCGTTTGGTCTAAATAATTACTGTAATGCACCTACAAGAGTTTTCACATCCCAAAATGGCACAACCATATCATGCAACGACTACATGACCACCAATATCTCCCACTGAAAAATTACTTGCAATGTTACTGAACCTCACATCTCGGATCACCGCTTATTGGAGCTTTACATTGATACAAACACCACAACCGAAGAAACTCCAAAAAGACACTGGACTATATGACTACTAAAGGACAAAAATATCAGCGACTCCATGGAAAAACTGAGACACGAAAACTGGGATAACATATGTACAGTGGATGTCGACAGGGCTTTTGAAAATTTGATGAAAACTTTTCTATGGTGTTATGACACGACATGTCCTCAAAAAACCCTCTCAAACAAAACAAGACCTCAGAAAAGTGCATGGATGACAGAGGAACTGTTACACCACAGGCAAGAAGTGAAATATACCTACGACCTAATAAAACTTACCAACTCAAATGAGCTGAAAGTGGTCTATAAAACTAAAAGAAAAGCTTACAGAAAACACATTGCAGCGGCTAAGAGCAACCACAACAAAAACATAATCGATAAGGCTATAAATCCGTCAAAAACTATCTGGAACATTGTAAACACAGAACTTGGCAGGCACAAAACTAATAACATTAAGAGCATTGTGATAAACAAGGAAGTCATATCAGAAAAACAAGTTATTGCAAATACCTTCGCGGATTATTTTTCTAATGTTGCTACCAGAACAATCCAGAGCCATTTTGACAACAACACATCATCTATACCAACTACATGCCCAAGCGTAAGACAGACAATGTTCTTGCGTCCCATAACAAGTGATGAGGTAGAAAGAACAATAATGTCTCTTAAAAACAAAAAATCCACTGGCTACGATGAACTTCCAGCACGTGTCCTGAAGAAAGTATGTGATGAAATCAAAGAACCATTAGAGAGTCAATTATAAATACCTCACTTAGTAGTGGAAAATTTCCAACCACGCTCAAATTGGCCGTCGTTGTTCCTATTTATAAAAAAGGAGACCGCCAAGATATTGGAAACTACAGACCAATATCGTTACTGAGTAGCTTCTCAAAAATCTTTGAACGAGTCATATATAACAGGATGCAAGAGTTTCTCAATAAGCATAGAATTATCAGACCAGAACAGCATGGTTTTCAAGCCAAAAAATCAACGGAAACTGCATCGTTTAAATTAACCGACTTTATATTTAGAGAACTAGAGCGCGACCGCATTGTGGTGGGCTTGTTCTTCGATCTATCTCGTGCATTTGACACTAAACCTAGAATTTATGTCCAAGAAACTTGACAGTATTGGAATACATGGAACGGCGAATTCGCTGATAACATCATTTCTTGCTGAAAGAAAACTTCTGGTAAGAGTTGAGAGTCAATCTTCAGACGAACACGACTTGAATATCGGTGCAGCACAAGGGTCGGTTCTGGCGCCACTTCTATTCTTGATATTCATAAATGATCTCAAAATGCCAGACATGAGTATTAAGTTCGCCGATGATACTACAGCTGTCATCTCAGCATGAAATGCAGTGGAGTTACACGGAAAAATTCAACAAGTCCTGAAGGACATGGTGGAAGGTGGTGCTTCTCCAACCAATTGGTCCTGAACAAAGACAAAACGGTCATAGTTCCTTCTACAAGACTATACCAAAGGTTGTACTGGATAATAGTGAGTCACTAGTAAAATATCTAGGTATCTTCATTGACTCAAAACTATCATGGGAAATGCAACTAGAACATGTTTCTAATAAACTGAGCAAAGTATATTATGCCCTCTTAAAACTAAAACAGGGTGTCCCAACTACGACGCTTTTAACGGCTTACTATGGACTAGTGTATCCACACCTCAGCTATAATGTAATGCTCTGGGGACAGTCTGTCTGTGTGAATCGGATTTTGGTGGCACAGAAACGGATTGTGCGTTTAATCTTTGGTCTAAAACCAACGGAAACATGCAGGGAAGTTTTCAGATCGCAAAAGATATTGACGATTCCATCAATATACATATACAAAAGCACCCTTTATATATATAAAAATAAAGAACGCTTTACCAGAACTGCACCAGTACCCAACCAGGAATTGAAACAATCTTGTTTTTCCAATCCATAACTCCACCTTCTATGAAAAATCACCATACTACGCTTGCACAAGGATCTTCAACAGAATACCTGCTACTATAAAGGAATGCACTTCTCATAGTGAGGCTAAAAGCAAACTTCTAAAATACTTAGCGGAAAAGGCATTCTATTCGCTGCAGGAACATCTAGACGACTTAGGAACATAGCATTAAAGAAGAATGGTCTTTGTTATATTTATACACTATTATTTGTGAATAATTTTTGTCATTCTAAAATTATTTGTCATTTTATTTATATATAGGTATCTAATTGTGTACTTTAGTCTTAGTTATAATTTTTGACAAAACCTTGGTCATATGTAAATGATTTTATGGAATAAATTATTATTATTATTATTATTATTATTATTAAACTGGCTCTTATACAGTTTTTTACGTATAATCCTGTGGCGTAGTCAGGCTTTTGTTGTGAGCTGCGAGTTTTAGCTGTATATCAAACATTATTTTTTTAATAGGACACCCTGTATATTTTTTCTTTCTTTTGATTGGAAATTTTATAGCGTCGCAAAAGTGTATAACATATGATACGCATTTTAAATAATACACCTAAAATACATGATGAAACATATAAATTTAAAAAAGCTAAATCTAAGTAAGCTATGAATAATTTTAAAACAAAACTTGTATGGCTTCATCTTAATATTAACACAATATTTTAGTTTAGTATTTACTATAGGAGGTAAGTCTTCAATGAGCTGATATATCCATTCATAAAATATTAAATATTTAAATACCAGGGCTACTTTAAAAGATCAGGGCCGGCTTGGATTTTTTTTTATTTATTGTCTTTAATTCATCATGGATGAAAGGAATAAATTTAAATGTTGCACTAATAAATGTTTTTCAAACTATTGCTGTATAAACTGCTTTGGTATATTTCACCCCAGCTGTTTGGAGAGAGATCTTAAAACCCACACTAAACTGGAAAAACATAAAATATTTTGTTCAAAAGAATGCAAGAAATCTGGTTTTGAAAATGAGAAATGTTTAGGTTAGTTAGAAACAATTAAAGAGTTAATTGATAGTATTAAAGCTGAAAAGTGTGAGGAGATCACAAACCTTCAGGAAGAGGAAGGAAGGAAGGAGGAAGAGATCCTTACTTTAAAAAAGGAAATTACGACCTGAGAAACGATATTCCAAAGACAGCGACGCAGAACTCAGGAGTTTGAGGAAGATGTAATGGAAGCGGAACAAAACTAACAGAAGCTATTAATGCAAAAAGTAACGAAATTTTTGATTTAAGAAATGAACTTGCTGCATTGCTAGATCAAAAACTGGCTTTGGAAAGAATTATTACTGCACATTCCTCTGACCAGATGACACTAAAGAAGGATTTTGATGACATGAGTGAACTGAACAGAAATATGGTTACCTCTATTCGGACTTTGGAAGCAGAAAACCAATCATACTACTTGGAAATTGTACAGCTAAAGGCTTCCTTAGCAAATGTTAATCCATTACCACCATCTAGTGATAAAGTGTCAGATAAAGGACTACCAGCTTATGATGACGTTACTACGAACTGTACAGAATTACCGATTATAATGGACAATGCTGTACAGGAAGTCAGAAGTTCTGATCCTTTGGATCATGCTCAGAAATTGGAGTTGGAAGTTTTGAGTTTTAAGCAAAAAACTGTTCCTAACAATAGACTTATAGATATAATATCAGATACTAGAAATAAGGTTTTAATTTATGGTGATAGTAGTGCGCGGAACTAAGCTCCACATCTTAGTGAATATTTGGTTTCTGACTACCAAGTACTTGGTTGTGTGTATAGTGGGGTAAATATGAACCAAATTGTAAAATGTATTTTTCCTCAAATTATTAATTTTAATGATAAGGACACTGTTATTTTATGTCTTAATATTAACTTTTACTTGCCAACATATGTTCAACTTAGGGAACTGCTATCAGTAGGAAAAGTAACAAACTTGGTTATTTGCTTAAAAGGCAGTTTTGAATACTGTCCTAAAAACAGGTATAAAAATTTTATAAATTCATTGTGTTCAATTATGCGTAAGGGAAGGATTTCAGTTAGATTAATAACAGATATCTGTGACAAAGAGAATCGGTATCGTCACTCTGTAAAATCAATGTGTAGATTATTGTCATCTTATGTCACTTGTGTCCCGATTTTAACAAAGGTTATATTGAAGTCAGTACCAATGGAAAATAAGCATGAACCGAAAACGGTAAATATTGAATTGTTGAACAAGGCAGATACAGATTCGTCTTTTTTATCTCGTCGGACACAGCCAAGTGTTTTGAGGTGATGTTGTTGAATGTCCAGCCTATTAGACCTAAAATTGACGAGTTATTGTTATTCCTTGAGTCTTTGTGTTTTCCTAGTGTTGTGGTTGTAGTCGAGCATTCATTAAAACCCAATGAACTCTTTTATATTCCAAATTATATTTTATTGTCTTGCTACTATCGTGTGCAATCTATATATGGTGGTACTCTTATTATGGTACAAAAAGATTTTCTCAAAAGTCATAGATTTGTTTGTATTGATAGATTTAATCATTTATTACAGGAACGAGATTTTGAATTTTCAATAATATACTGTCATGAAATGAATACTTGTATTTTAGGTATTTACAGGTCACCATCTTCAGATATGGCGAGTTTTTTCGACAGATTGGAGGGTATATTGACAGAAATATCTGTCAATGCGTCACTAATTTTAACTGGTGATTTTAATATAAATTATTTGGACAAATTGAACAGTAATACCCAGACGCTTACCAATCTCTTCCATTTTGGATTATCTGTGTACCGATTATGGTGATGATGAGTTGAAATGTACTACAGTAAATGTAGGGATATCTGATCATGAATCAGTAGTATGTACATATCCAATAAAAGTGAAAAAAGTAAGATGTACGTCAAGGCGTGGGAGACTGTATACAAAAAGAAATTTTAATAAATTTTTAAGCTCCTTTGGGCGAGCCAATTGGCATCAAATGACCCTTTACAAACATTTCACTGTATTTTGAGAAAACAATTTGAAAATGCCTTCCCAATAGTTAATATAAAGAAAAAGAAAAGAAAACCTTGGTACACCAAGGGATTGCGGGTGTCTGGTAAAAATATGAGATCTTTACATTATATATTACAATGAATATCGAAGTATTTATCGTGAAACAATCAGCTTTGCTAAAAAAAAGTATTTTAAGGAGGGCATGAATCTTTCATCCAACAAATCAAAAGAGGCATGGAAAATTGTAAATAGCTTAAGAGGTAAAAATGTCGCACCGTTACATAGTGATTTGAGTGCTAATGACTTAAATGTATTTTACTGCAGTATTGCTAGTGACTTGTCCCAACAAATTACAAAAAGAAATGATCCCACAGCTTACTTATCAAATGTGTCAGTGTTTGAGACATTTTTCTTTGCTCCTACCACGGTTAATGAAATAAAATCCATTCTTAGAGAAATCAAAAACCCAAATGCTGCGGGTTGGGATAGACTCTCATTAAAGGTTTTTCGAGCTCTAACGAATAATACTTTAGAGATTTTGGTTGAGGTGATAAACCTGTCCTTCACTCGCGGAATCTTTCCCCCATGCCTAAAAAAGACTGTGGTCATTCCAGTCTACAAGGGTGGGGATAGTCGAAGTCCATCTGATTTTCGACCCATCTCATTGCTGCCGACATTAGCAAAGATGGTGGAGAACCTTGTTAAAGTGAGAATGGTGTCATTTCTGAATAAGCACAACCTAATGAGCACTCAGCAGTTTGGTTTCCAGGCCTCCAAGAGCACAGGGGATGGATGCTATATTTCAGTTTTTGGAACATCTTTATATTGGCCTAAACTCAGGATAAATCGCCTCAGCGGTGTTCTGTGACCTTTCAAAAGCCTTTGATTGTGTGGATCACGAAATACTTATGTGGAAATTGGAAAAATATGCCTTTAGAGGCAAAGCACTGGAGTGGTTTCACTCATATCTAACAGATCGAGCCCAGAGTGTCTTGTTCAACAATGGTAACTCACAGGATCTAAACGTTAATGCTGGAGTGCCACAGGGATCTGTGCTTGGGCCTCTACTCTTTTTAATATACCTCAATGACCTTTCTCATCTGCAGATCCATGGTGATTTTCCTATCTTTTTGGCGTGACTCTGATGTTACTGTTCATCAGGAAAAAATAACTAGTGACTTACATAGGATAAAACAGTGGTGCGATGCTAATGTATTGTCTTTTAATATTTCCAAAACTAAAATATTAAATTTTAGGTGTGTGACTAATGACATTTACTTGGAAAATGCAATTATTGTTAGGCCTGGCGAATGTAAGTTTTTAGGTATTGTAATTGATAACTCACTAAAATTTGATAAACATATATGTGACCTTTGCAAGAAGTTATCATCAGGTTGCTATGCTTTGAGGGTTATTTCAAATAATTTGGATTTTACAGTAGCACGTAGTGCTTACTTTGGATTAATTGAGTCGCACATTCGCTATGGAATACCATTTTGAGGCTCTTGTTCCAATAATTTACTCAATGATGTCTTTTTATTACAAAAGAGAGCAATACGGTATATGAGTGGAGCTAAAATGCGCGATTCTTGCCGTCCATTATTTATAAAGCACTCCATTTTGACTGTTCTTTGCATTTTTATTTTGGAGACCACTTGTTTGATGCATAAAAAATACAGGAGTGAAGTACAATTAAACCATAATAGTTTTAATACGCGACAAATTTATCAGATGAGGTTGCCGATTCCTAAGTCACAAATGATAAAAAAATTCCTTTGTCTACAACAGCCGGAAAATATTTAATTGTCTTCCTCTAGAATTGCGTATATTGCAGTGCCAAAAAAAATTTAAGCAAGGAGTTAAAAACATATTACTCAGGAAGGCATATTATAACATGCAAGAATTTTTTACTGACCAGCTATTGTGATTTATATGTAATAATTGTACAATGTTTTGTACATAGCTCAGCTCTTTGTCATACATAATTTAGTGTTTGTTTATTTGTTTGCTTATATACATTTTAAATTGTTTTTTGTTCTTATATAACCATTTTATGTATGTATTAGTAGATTTATTCATTTATTTAATATCTGTATTTCTTGTATGGTTGGTTGACTTTGACTTCTGTGGTTTTGTTTCTATGAATTTTAAATTAATACAGCATACTTTTGTGTAACTCAATTAATTTTAAATTATTGTGCTATATAATAGTGTGAGTTTTGTGCAATGTTTTGTTATCATTCTACCTTGTATAACATGGCTTTGTCAACGATGTATTTACATTTTAGACATTAAAGCTATTTTTTGACTTTGACTTTGACTATTTACCTAGAGATTAACCCCTAATAGATTTTTACATGCTGAAAATGGTTTTTTTCTCAAACGCAATGTATACATATGGTGGTTATTCTTTTCAAAGCAATTAAAATAATTATAGAACGTCCTTGCAAGTTTTGAAATGCCGCATTGGGTAGTTCATCCAATGTCCGACGAGGGATACTATAAACCTTATTCTGCAAATAGCCCCATAGAAACAAAATCTAGAACGGATAGGTCGGGCAAGCGTGGAGGCCGTCTAGACCGCTGTTTGTGTTTCTATTTGTCGCCTTTTATTATGCTTGTTAAAAATACCTGCACTCGAAAAGTAGGCCTCGTCGGACCATATTATAGATCTGACAAAGTGGTTAATATGAATGTGTTTCAAATACCAATTGCAAAACAGTACATGTCGTTCTGCATCCCCAGGATACAAATGTACGATTTTAACCTTGTATGGCTTAAATTTATATTTGGTCAATATTTTTTGGACGCGACTTTGGGAACACTAACTTCCTGCTCTAGAACTCTGCATGATTGTGAAGGCATTGCCTCTATACATACCAAAACGTTGACTTCATCCGTATATATATCGCGATTTTCCTTATTATGCCTTTTTGAACGGGGCTGGATAAATGTTCCATGTTTTTTTTTATTGCGGAAAACATTAAAGGGTAAGGGTTGCCTTCTTTCTGGATATATAGAAATTAAAATGACAAAACAACAAATAAAGCTACGTCAAACGGTAAGTAAATATTCAAACAAACTTGTTAAAATATAGCTGGGTAGCTTTACGGGAGTTTTCATTGTTCTGTATAAAGTAAACTAACACATTATATTTTTCAAAATCTGACTACGCCAGTGAATTATACATAAAAAACTGTTAAAGTTTAAAATTTGCCCTGTATCTCAGAAAAAAAGCAGCTCAGGATTGCGAAAACTGCAACCCTCTATATCTACCCGGCATATCATCGAAAATGGGTCACCCTCTGGAATGGGCGATATTAGATTTTTTCTATCGATAGGCGATACCGTATCGATAACTATATATCGATAAAACGCCCATCCCTAGTAGGTACTGAAATATTTGACCTTTCCACTAGTTTTTACAAAAAATGGCGTGCTTGTTATTTTAAGATCATAGTTAAGTCAGCAGTGGACATCATAAACAATGAAAATGAGTATGGAGTTAAGTTTTAAAAAATGAGCAAAATATTTTCTGCAAAGTCGATAACTTTATCAGTTAAGCCCGTGTACTAGATTTAGTTTACCTAAGTACCTGGTACTGTAAGTAAAGTAAATTTTGTGGTCATAAAAAGTTACATTTTTTTACACACCCCTGATCAGGAAATACCCATTTTACTTAAAAACTAAAATACGAAGAATACACGTTAAATAACTCAGTTTTTAATCATTTAGGAATTCATTTATATGGTAAAGTGCGTTTGTTAATAAAATATGTTTTTTACGTCATAGATAAAGTCTTTTATATTTTTTTTTCTAATATTAATTGCTAATTTATTATAAAACAATGGTCCATAATAAAATGTTCCTATATAAGATCTTTTAGCTTAAGAAACTTAATAATTATATTATTTTTTTTTTGCCTTGTATTATGTCCGTGATGTTCATAACACAAATGGTAATAAACAAAATTTCTCTTTAACATATTCAAGACAATCCAAAATATATACCTACTTAGGATTGTTAATAGCCCTAACCTCTTAAAAACATCCCTTACATCAACTCTATAGTCCAATCCTCGACAGATTGACAGATCCTTCCAGTGATAAAGTCTACATGAGCATCAAAGATCAGCACTGGATCCAAGAAAATCACCTAAAATTTTACTTGCTTGTCCCTGTTACCCTTAATTTCCCGCCCAACCTGATCCTCACAATTTTGCAAACTAATACGGTTGTGTCATCTGCGTACGAGTTGAGTGCTCGCTGGACAAAGACCATACTTTTGAAATACCCTGTATATTTAATATTTTGTTTAGTGCATATTACAGTGGTCCCAAAAAAGTGACATGCGTTTTATTAATACTTGTGAGTATTTAAATAACAACCCAGAAAAATACATTGAAACCCAGAATTCCATATAAACTCAAACTCAAAATATGCTTTATTGTCTATAAACATAACAATTGTTGTCGACAAAGCTTGAAATTAGTCTACAAATAAAATAAAAGCAAAAAGGGCTGCAAAAACAAAAGATAAAGCCTTGAACAAATAACAGCTTAATTAATAACTAGTAAATAAGAACTAACAAAGAAATATAAACTAACAAGAACGAATAAGAACATTAATACAAATAAAAAACCAGCAACACTATATAGAACAAACAATACATATCTTTTATCAACAAAGAAACGGAAACAGTTACTAATTCAAATAAAATCAAAATTATCACCTAGGTACTCTTCCAGTCGATAATATGCTTTAGTAATAAGGAATTTCTTATTTTTTTTTTAATGCCGAGGAAGGGATTGGTAGACTGATATTATAAGAACTGCGGGTCATAACAGATGGTATGGAATGAATTTGTGTAGAAAATTTTTTATGTATGTGGCAAACTGTCCCCAAAATATAAATGCCTGCTAGGGTAAAGATCTTTTCAGAAATAAAAGCTGGCTTGCATGAGTCACGCGGTCTAAACTCTCTGAAATAGGTACTGTGAGCAAGAGCCCCAAAAACAAATGCCATAACGCAGGTGAGATTCAAGTATTGAAAAATATACATTGCGTGCGACAACATAGTTTACTTCAGTTCTAATAGTCTGAACAGCAAACAAACCAGAGGACAATTTGGCACACAAAGCAGTTATATGATTATCAAACTTCAATCTTGAATCTATTTCCAACCCCATAATAATTTCATATATCAGACAATAGTCGGATAATACATTTATGTCCATCAAGATTTTTATTTACTATAATTTGTATTTTTTTTTTTCTATAGGTACAGGAAGCAGAAGTCTCGAAAGGTAGAAGGGATTGGGCGTTCTCTGAAAGGGACAAGATTGTCTCGGAAAGAGAAAGCATCAGAACCCTGTGTGATAGCATGAGAAAGGATAGAGACAGGGCAGTTAAAGACTTAGCTGTATGTATGGGACAATCTGACGCTATTAAAAAACAGCGGAACGAGCTGCTGAAGGAAAACAAAGTTAGTATTATTGTGAATTTTAGAAAAAAATATTCAAAAGTTAAGATATGTATCTAACGAAATTTATCAGTTGATTATTAAATTGTAATATGTGTTTTACTCATCAGACCTTAACAACTAACAATAATGTACATTTGGACAAGAAAAACACATATCTACATATGATATCGTGATAATACAATAATAATATGTAACTATGTGTTTCTCTTGTGCGCGTGTGCATTGTTGTTAGTTTTGTTGAGGTCTGATGATGCTCTTGTAGAGCGAAACACGTGTTACAATTTAATAATTGAATAAGATCTAGACTTGAGTTTTCTTGTATTTTGCCGACGTCATTTTAAAAATAGTGGTATCTTGTTTTTATGCAATATCTGTCAACATATATGTTTGTACTATTTATCGCATCTTAGGCTCTACGAGAAGCATTGGAAGCTCAAATAGAGAGGGAAGGGAGATTATCTCAATCGAATATTGAAGAACAACAGCATGCTTGCGGGCATACTGAAGTGATCCAGTTAGATCTGACAAATTCTGATGAGGAGGCACTAGAGTTTGCTGGTAAGTACACTAAATATCACTAAACGTGTCGAAACTGGGAGATGATTTGTCTAATAAAAATATGAAAAAAATGGTCCTTAACTTCCTAACCGTAAAGGGCTGTGTACACATGGGAAAGTAATGAAACAATGTGTCTAATATGTATAATGTGTCCAAAATATTATCCTATGCTTACATTTTAAACCCATAAAATTATAGCAAAGTCATCAAATTTTTCAATGCTTACATTTTTTTCTTTAGGAAAATATTATCCAAAATGTACATTTAAGTTTTTCGTTTGTGACATCAATTTTCCTAAAGATTATCTTTTTTTATAAGCTATAACAATTTGTACAATAGTTTATACATGAAACATAAATATTACAAAATATTTATTTTTATGCGCCGTGATACAAAAATCTCAATTTTTAGGAAAATATTTCAGATTGTTTCTGAACCAAGAACAAAGCGGGAAAAATACTTCCTATGCTATTTTTTTTTGTAGGCGGAAGAGAATTCCCAGGGGACGGTTCCGTTTACGTGGCATCCGTGGCTCCGGGTTCGTCCGCGATCGGCAAATTCTTCCCTCACGATCGGATCGTTCGCGTGAACGACGTGGACTGCAGCCAGGCGTCCCTGAGGATGGTCACCGAGGCGATCCGATCGAGCATGCCGGCCGCGCATGTTCTAGTGCGCAGGACGAGGTGCGCGAGGAACGAGATCAGGGCGACGGGAGAGAAGGTGGCCACGTGGGTTCACACCGCCCGACTCGCACCAGGTTAGTGAGGTTTTTAAAAATTTATTATTTATTTGTTTGTTCATTAAAAACTCATTTAATAATAAAAATATATATATATATATATATATATATATATATATATATATATATATATATATATATATATATATATCAAAGAATAGCACTAAGAATAGTTTAAGTTATTGCATATTTTGTTAAAAGTAATTATAGATGAAGACAACTCTAACATTTTACGCCACACACTATAGAAACTTAGGAATACTAAAAATAATGATATCAATGTACATTAAAATTTTAATCTGAAGTTGGTCTTTAGTTCTGTGTCCACTGTGAAGATACTCGAGGAACGTCACTGAAAAATATCTACTTTTTTGGACGTTTCGGGTGAAAGTCTACACCCCTCTTCAGCAAACTAAAAATAAACTACGAGCAGTATTTCACATACATATATTTTATATCAGAAATTTAACTGGAATGGCAGATCTCTGACAGAGTGTCGGTATAGGAAGATAAATATATAATTTATATCATTAGATATAGACTGATATTTGTTTATGATGGAATTATCATTATTTTCAGGTTGTCATGGACTTTCACTAAAAATGGGAGTGTACATCAACCGGATCAGCGAGGGCAGTCTCGCGGCGAGGGATAAGAGTCTCACGGTGGGCGACAGAGTGTTGAGAATTAACGACAAAGCTATGGACGACATCGAAAGCGTTCGAGAGGCGATGCAGGTGCTCAACGACGAGAGTACCGACGTCATCAACATCACCACTCTGAAGATGAGCTACCCCGAATGTCCTAACGTATTCACGCCGGTTAGAAGGAACAAGAAAGAGAACCGAAGTTCACAGGTAAATGTCTTCCTCTAATGTTGAACGTTAGAAACAGTTACTTGATGAAATTCCATACTTTAACTCTAGTAACAATATTTGGAATTTCAGAAAATGTTGAGTAAAGGAGAATTGTTAAAATCTATTTGTTTATTAATGTAATTTGTAATGAATTTGTATCTTTTAGGCCGTTTATCTCTAAACTTTCCAATAAATTTAATTTAGGGCCTTTATTCTCTACATGAAGGTTCTTAAAATCGTTGTTAAACACATAATTCTCCCTGATACTAACTTGTCATGTTTATTGTGAATAAAACTGCGTTTATGTTCGTTAATTCGCCTTTTAAAAGTTTTATCCGTCTGTCCAATGTATGTTTTTTGGCATGAAGCACATGTTAACTGGTAGACCCCTGATTTTTCATCTGTATTACTTTACTAAACTAAAGCTTGTAAACTATGTTTACAAGCTTTTCTTTTATAGCTATCATCTGCTGGAAATAAGATCTTAACGTGTTAGTAATATTTTTCTGTCACTAGTTCAAGGTATTTTTAAAATCAAAAATCCAGGATTAAATCGCTCTAGGGTAGATGAGAAGAAGAGGGGCTGTGGAATACATACATCAGGCTCTTAAAGATACCCCATTTTATTACATATTAAAATATTATAGGGGAAGTTTTTCTGCTTGCTGTGGTAACGGGTCAGTGTTTTAATAGTTCAAATTTTACTTCATATTTAATTAATTTGATTTTGGGATGTTGGATTAAGAATTCACCTTTTCTTTTTTGCTTAGACTGAAGACTGGCTGAGTCATAACGAATACAAATATGGAAACCAGGAAAAAAATAGCAGCGCTTGGTTAAAAGAGAAATTGGAACTGATGAGGGGTCCGTGGAGACATTCGAAGGAGGACAAAAAGAAGTACCGGAATAGTTCTCCGAATCCTATAGATTTTGGTCATGAACAGGTAGGTAATACATGAAACCAATGTACTGGGTAGAGGGATATGGTTACAAATATAAGTATCGGATTATCCAACGAAGATTGAACTAAGCTCTTTCTTCAGTTATAAATATCTTACTCCTTGGTGATTTTAACATTCCATCATATACCTCCGACCTTCCTCCCAATCCTTTTCTACTTTTAGCGATTTTCTTAATCTAAGGCAAATCAACACTATACCTAACATCAGCGATCGCTGTTTAGATCTGGTATTCACTGACTTTGAAGTCAGTGTGTCGAGGAATGATGTGCCTATTGTTGATAAGGACCCTTATCATCCGTCCTTGCTGGTCAGCTTCCAAGGTGCTCCCCCACATGTTCCCAGCTTTCCCGTGAACGGGAACAAGCCTCCACAATTTAATTTTAGAAAGGCTGATTTTCCTGTAATGTACGAGCTAATGCTTGGCACCGACTGGTCTCCAGTTCTTAATGGCTCCGACGTTGACAGCTCCTGTCAAAACTTCTATGCCATTCTAAATGATATTTTTGCAGCATGTACACCATTAAAAGTATGCGCTTCTCGCATTCCAGCTGCTATGACCGACTCCAATGACACTACTCACTCTGGTCCCGACAGTGTTGTTTTAGCCCTCGCTGCGTTTTTCCGGACTGTTTATAAAACATCTCCACAGCCTATTGAAGACATTCCTATGATAGCACATTCTGACTCCGTAGACATTACAAATGCTGAAATAGCCGTGACATCTAGCTTCCTTTATAAAATGGGAAAATGCAAATAAAAATACAATTGAACTGAAAACCAATGAGCTTATACATAAACATTTTATTTAATATTTGGAACTTTCGCTTTTTTTTTATGTAGATCTTGATAATTTTGTAAAAATCATATTGAACTTAATTCAATTTTTTAGAAATATTAGTCCTTACTTCAATAACATTACATAAGTATTAAACTTGAGGTCAGATATATAGGATGTTCAAAAAATAAAAAGTGGATTTTAAAAAATTTAATTTTTGTTTCAATGCTACAAACAATCTTATATAAAGTTAGTTTAGTAAAGTAAAGTTTTTTTTATATTAGTTATAATTAAGGTTAAATACCGAAAAAATTAATTTTTTCGATTTTTCAATATAAATATCTTCCTAACTATAACTAATATGCAAAAAAAAATTACTTAGCATTAATTTACGATTTTTATGACCATTAGAACTGTCGCCACAGACATTTTATTTTTTAAAAGTTTTAATTTTTGAATTCACTTTTTGTTTTTTTTTTGTTGACCGTGTATATCGCACGGAAAGTTTAATACTGTCAAAACTATTTTTTCTTAAAGCCCCAACTATTATCTAGGATACATTTTTCTGAGAAATAAATAATAAAAAAGTTTCCCATTTATTTGTACACATTGCATAAGTCATATATTGTATTATATCTTTTGGTCTGAAATACTCGATGGAATAATTTTGCTTATTGTGTATATGGAAAGTTTTTACCTCTTTACAGTAGCCATCTGGATAAAAACAACTGCAGCTTCAGGTGGGATTCGTTTTGTCTTGCCATCTTGAATTTTTGAAAATAAGGGACATTCAATACTAGAAAATATTGTTCTTAATTTTGCGACTATTTTAAGTAAATAAACTTCATTATTAATGTAATAACTATTAATAGTCTTGGATACTACAATGAATAAAATGTGTTATAATATTTATAGTAATTTGCCTTTCAGCCTGTTTTGTAATGTGTGTACATTTTATTATAAAAAATTGGTATTTAGAGGTATGTAAAAAAACGTTTATTATTTTAAGGCTATCGCAGAGTTGGATTCAGTTTTGGATAGTTTTCACCATACCAATACCATTAAAAGATCCTCCGCAGCGGCAAAAAGACACCTGTCCCAACCGAAAGAAGAAAAAAATAACGGAGGCACGTGGCCAAAAGCTAGAGCTACGGCGATGTTAACATCAGGTATAGTTTTTTTATAATTAATATATGAGATCTCAATTCGAGATTTTCATCAAAACGGAATAATTTATCACCTCTGATTTGCTGGCATTGTCAGAGATGATAAATTATTCGTTTACCGCCGGCCACTTCCCAGAATGTTTAAAACTCTCTGTTATAATTCCAGTGCACAAAAGTGGAGAGACCACTAATTTTAGACCCATAGCATTGCTTCCTACTCTCGCCAAAGTTATAGAAAATTTTAGTCAAAAATAAAATGATCCCATATTTAAAAAATAATAAGATATTGAATGCAAGTTAATATGGATTTCAGAAAAATAAAAACACAACTGCAGCAGCAGCAGCAGCAGTAGTGTTCTGTGATCTTTCTATGGCGTTTGACTGTGTGGATCACGGAATACTGCTGCGAAAACTTGAGAAATATTGGTTTAGGGGATCAGTCTTGATTGGTTCCCTTCTTATTTGAGTGGACGTAAGCAGAGGGTGAGAGTGGGAGTCGAGCATTAAAGATGTGGCGTCGGGAATGCCTTAGGGTTCTTGGGTCTCATTCTCTTTCTACTGTATATTAATGATACAAATAACACAATCAGGGGGGCATTCACTTTGTTTGCGGATGACATCACTATTTTTTGGCATGACACAGATCCCTCTAAGCTAGGCAAGACCATCAATGAAGTTACGAAAAGTGGTGTGACTCAATGTGTCTAAAACAAACATCCTCCACTTTAATTGTAAATTGAATGACAAAGCTAAATTTTAATATTATCCCTGCATGCTCCACAACAAAGTTTTTAGGGATGTATATAGATACAGGTTTGTCATTTATGGAGCATTTATTGCATATCTCAAAGGATTGCTTCGGGTTGCTATGCCCTGAGAATAATAAAAAACTGGCTAAATTTGGCTACAGCACGAGTGGCTTATTATGCCCTTGTAGAATCTCACCTGAGGTATGGTATTGCGTTTTGGGGGAATTCTCCACAGTACCTAATTAACGCACTGTTTGTGCTTCAAAAGAGAGCTCTGAGGTGTGTGTGTGTGTGTGGTGTAGATGTGAGGGAATCATGTAAACCCTTATTCCTTAAACACAGAATGCTCACATTGCATTCTCTATACATATTGGAAGCTGTCTGTCTTATTTATAAAAAATTCGACAATTTCTTTATTAACCAAGTTAACTCATATAATACCTGACTAGAGGGTACACTGCCACTGCCTTTCCCCCGTACATCATTAATCATCATTAATTAATTCTGTAATTTATAATGCTAAGAAGATTTTTAATCATTTGCCAAGTTGTATACGATCCAAAAAAAATATCACAACTTTCAAGAAAGCAGTTAGAGCTTTATTACTGAGCAAAGCTTATTATTCAACAAATGAGTTCCTTCAAGATCGTAAATTGTGTATTTATTAGCTTAGTATTGAGTATGGTTGGATGTGACTTGTGTTGTGTGGTCTTTAAGCTTTACAGCATTTTTTTTTCTATGTCGTTAGTCTTAATTGTCTATGTCAGTTCACATATATATGTTTAGTTAATTTTTTTTAGTCTGTAACTTTTATTACCTCAGCTTTGTCAGTGAGAATCATTCATTATAAAAATAATGTTTATTTTGACTTGACTGCCTTTGTATATTTGGATTTTAAAAATTAATGTTATTTAGTTTTACCTCGTTTCTGTTCACATTTCTGGTATGTTTGTGCTACTTACTAATTTATTTTTGTATAACGATTTATTGTTTGACAAATTTATTTTGAATTGTATTTGTAGTTATTTAACTCTTATTAACATCTCATTTTCAGCTTTGTCAATAAGATAATTTTCTTTCGACAATAAAAGATTTTTTGAATATATATCATTTTTTTGAGCTTGAACTTTCTTTTAAAAACAAGTTGTAGGATTCATAGTCAACTTTTTATGGATGGTTTTAAAGATGATGTACACTTTTAAATGTCAAGGTAGAAGGTAAATTTGTCACTGTGTATGTTTTATATTTTAAATGGGTATACATTTTTTGTCTTTTAAATGGACTTCTTATTGCTGATTGTTAATATCTTAGGTTTGACACAAAAACTAAAAGTTTGTTAGCTTCAATATTTAATTACTAGTGGCAGCTCGTTGAAAAAATATTTAAGAGTTCACAATCACATAGTTTATAATACAGGATATAAATCGCAATAAAAGAACTACCAGTATTTTAAAAAGGCATAAGATTGGAAAAGACGTTATACGAAATTTGTGTATCCAGCCGTGTTCTGTTGGAATTGCTTCCTAACGTTTCGTCTACAACTGCAATAGACATTCTCAAAGGAGTCGATAGGACAGCGGTCGAAGTGTTAGCTTCCCTAAAATTTCTTGAACTTCCACTGTTCAAACTATTTTTCTAATTGCATAAAAGAAAAATTTGTTTTGTTTCATGTAGATTGAAATAAAAAAAGTACGAATTTTTTAATTTTTAATTTGCTATTTTTGTTTTTCAGTTTTGCCATCGTATTAAAAAACACAACCTCAAATAAATTCTGCTTATCGTATTAAAATTTACAACCACAAAATGTGTCGAATTGCTATAGTTCAGATATTAATGTCCAATTAGGATAGAATTCCTTCAGCTTTGGTTTTCAGCAACAAGATGTGTTTTACTTTCAGTACATGTTTATTTACTTTAATCATTGCATCAAAACATACACAAGCATAGAATGTTGGGTCTCTTCGTTGTTACGGCTATGGAAACAAGTCACACATAAAAAACCATATACAAAATCTATTTTGACCGGTGTTATAAATTAATTAAGAAATCAAATTACAGGCGGAGGTACGGTAGTCACCCGGACCAAGGAGCGACCTCCCCTTAGCATACTGGCGCCCAAAGACACGCCAGACTACTACAGGAACTCGACTCCGGTGCCGCTGGTGCCCCAGAGCCAGCCCTCCAGCAACAGGCACTCGGTGTACAAGAGCGTCGACGCCGGCCACCATTTCACCATGCCAGCGGACTCGTTCGAGATAGTCAACCGGGTGAGCAGCTCGAATCGGCACAGCGTCAACATGAACTCGGACAACAGCCTCGACATGCCCGTGCAGAGGCTGTACGAGAAGGACGTGACTCCGTACTACAAGAAAAATAATCGACTGAGTAAGTTACTGAATCGTTTTTTAATTATGTGTCGTTATTTTTACAAATTTCCCAAAATATTTATTTTATTTTACGTCAAGTCAACGGGTAATCCCTTTTTATACACTGGCCATCAAAAGTCTCGGTATGGGGATATATCTCCACATCCAAATATGTAGCCAGATATCTAGTTCCAGGAGAGGTCCCAATCTCTAAGACCCACTAAGCAGCTAAAAAAAGAAGTGCTTATTCATCACTGGAGAGTCAAACAGGAAAATTGGAAGCAAGCTTATGTCTAAAAATAACTTTTAAAGGGTAAACATGTGGCTGTCATATGTGGTAATATTGTCTATTTGGCATCCATATTTAAACCAGAAACAGCAAACTTAGAGCTAAGTACACTTGTTTTGTTAACATTAAAATACAGTACGCTTGAGCACGAGAAGTCTTGTCTATAAGTGCCTCTTCAGGATAAACATTTTGACAAGACAGACTCTTTAACCTTACATCAATCCAGAAATGTGCAAATAACTTCTCAAATGCTTTTAGGAATGGCAAAAATGGTTAGTAGTGTGAAACATGCCACTGGAGTAAATTCTTTCTTCAGTATATGGGGGATTCAGAAGTGGAATTGTCATTTTGTACTTTATAGGGGATACTGGATATTATAAAAAATAAAATGTCACCAATTTTAATACGTTTTATAGTTTCTTTTCCTAGTTATAAGCAGTCGGGTTTTTCATCTCTTTTTTTAATAATTTAATAATCTATACTTGTTAAAAACACGTTAAAATCAAAGAAAAATTGAGTCTCTTTGAGAAATAAGGAGCGTGATATTATAATGCAGATTGCTATAAAGAACAGTCTTCCTTTGGAGTCTATCAACAAATTATATTATAAATTTATTAACAAGTACAAAATGTCCTATAATGTCATACATTCGAAACTTAGGGATGAGACAGATATTTTCAGGTCACTTTTTCAGGAAGTATTTCCCTCCCATTGGCTATTTTTTTTTTTTGAATATCAACATTTCATTCAAAACATTAAATATTCTCAAGAGACATTTAGTAGGGACAAAGGACCCAACCGATAAATTGTCCAGATCTGGGGTTTACGCGCTATATTGGGGTTTACCTATGTAAGACAAATAAGTAGAAAAATTTCTACAAGGGTGAGAGAACATTTGAGCCTTATCAACGAATTTAGAGAAAGACGGATGTAACAGAAACTATCTAGCTTTTGCCAATCGTCTGTTAGGATCAGGTCATGACTTTTCCATTTCTGACGTTGATGTTTGACATGAATGTCCGAAGGGGAAAAAGCTTGACCTTCTAGAAAAAATGAAAATAACCAAAGCTATAAAAAGTTCTATTTTCACTTGCGTTTACGATGTTTCTAATTTCGAACCAACCCTAATATTTAATAATTTACAACCTTCATTTCATTTACTAATTTATAGAGTGAGAGTTTTTGGTTATTTTCTTTGACCAGTCCAGTGGTCTACAGGTACTTACTCTGGACTGCAACTCAGGCGTTCCGGGTTCAATCCCAGCTAGAGACATGCATCTTTTTTAATACTTTTTTAATATTCTATTTTGTTTATTCACGACTTAACCTCATGTTAGTGTCGATCAAATATATATAAGTGGTTGTTTGTTTTGTTCTACTTTAATGTGTTTTATTCTATTTGTAAGTTATTGTTTTAGGATTTGTGAGTGTGATTATTGGCTAAGGTTCTCTCTGTTCTTTATTGGTCTAATGATGCTCGAAAGGGCGAAACACGTGTCATGTTAATAATTATAATTTACTGAAACCGAGACTTGGATTTTTCTGTTACATTCCAGTAGTATTAATATCAGCTTTTTGCAGCAGTCAGCAAGTACGGCTCGGATTCGGAGAGAGACAGCATCATCGGTACTTCCCACGATAGCGGCCCATCCCATTCGCGCGGTCCCAGCCAGTTGTTCGTGCCGCCCAGAATGCACTACCCATATCACCCCCATCCCCACCCCCACATCAACCATTCGAGGGAAAGCTTTAATTTCGAACCGTACCAGCACAACCACAGCCCCTCGGTGGATGCGGGTACCAGAAGGCGTCCTGATCTGTTGGAGACCGGTGGGACGTATCCCAGGAATCCCAGGAACAGGTAATATAAATAATCATCTCCCAATAATTATCCTAACTAAGAACTAACCCAGCACAATAAAACTTACGAAAAACTAATAAAAGAGAAACAGTATTTACAGTGTCGCGTCGATACTCCTGATAGTGACAATGCCCTCTAAACAGGATAATCTTAAATCAAGTGAATCTTTCCGACCGACCCCTTAAATGTAAAATCAATAAACCCAAGCGAACAGTGAATAATTATATGAATAAAACTCGTCGGATTTGTCGAGAGTCTTGGTAGTTGGCCTAACAAATGTGGTAGGCATAGCGCAACGTTGCCATCTTATTATTCTTAAGCGTTATTTGTCCAGTTTACGTTTAGATATTTTAAAAACAAACGGATATAGTAAAACAACGTTTCATACTTATTAAAAAAAAACGTATTTTGAAGCAATTTTTTCAACAAATATGAAACATTTTTGTCTCACATAGTGGATATTCTTTTATATAGGCGATTCGGGCACGACATTGCCCTCTAAACATCACGTGAATCTTCCCGACAGATCCCTTAAATGTAAAATCAATAGAAACGATTGAACCCAAATCCAATCAACGAAAAATTATATGAATGACTGAAACCCGCCGAATTTTGTCCAGAGTCTTCGAATAGTTGGCCTAACAAATGTGGCAGGCATAGCGCAGCGTTGCTATCTTATCAATATTAAGCGTTATTTGTCAATTTTACTTTGAGATATTTTAATAACAAACAGATATTCAGGGATATAGAGGAAAGATGTAGTCAAATTTCTATTTAATAAAACAACATTCCGTATCGTAAAAAATACGTACTTTGAATGGAACTTTTTCAACAAATATGAAAAATTTTAATTAAAAAAAAATTCAAATTTACATGGTCTTGACTACAAATATTTTAACATATGATAGTATGGATGATTTTATTGACACAGTATAAAATGTTTGATTTTGGAGGTTTAAATTAAGTTCTTAACAACATGGCAACGTTGATATTGGGTTGTACGATATTACTCTATCTCTGCAACTGTCTTTTATTAAACAACAACAGAAAAAAACCTGTAGTTTTAAGACCGATTCACTCTTTCTCAGCAAAGTTGCTGTTTTTAAGTAGGAATTTTTAAGGTAAGATCAAATAGAAGATCTGTTTTTTAATCCCTAAGTTTAGATTGTTGGGATATTTTACTAAAAAAAAGATTGAAGGGGTTTGTTAAAAATAATATAATTAATGGGATTCCTGAATATTCGTGGAATTTTTCCTTGCCTAATGGCTCTTTTTATCTGGGATTCTTGATTATTTAAAAAAACAGAGATAGCCCAATTTATTATTGTTACTTGTTGTGAAACCTACCTATTTAGATTTGAATTTTTAATAATTGAAATATTGTTACCTACCTATTTTGTTCGTGGTTATACCTAATAGTGATTGTTTTAGAGAGCAGCGATTTCGTGTCCCCTCCAATCCTAGTGTGACATCGAAAGTAAGCACAGGCAGCATAGAGCGCGGCAGTTCGGAAAGAGGCAGTCCCATGCCGATTTTTCACGTAGAAGTCCTCAGTAGTCCTGGGGACCACTCATCTCAACCGAATACTCCGAAAGACTACTGTCCCTGGGGCCATAAGCCATTGCCAGGGGAACTAAGGAGAGTTCATATAGGTACGTTACTGTTATTTGACTTATTTATAATGCTTTGGTCAAGATTCTCTAAAGAGATCAGTTTAATTACATGCATTTTACTTTCCATTCCAAAAAATATATCAGCACTATATCTGGAGATCTTGGGGGGTCATTCGATAAAGTCACCTAAGGTGTTGGGTATTTCCAGGTTTTTGAATGTCACAGAAATAAATTTACATTTCTTTTTTTAGATAAATCTAACGAACCTCTTGGAATACAAATCGCCGACACCGGTGGCATTTTCGTATCCACCGTTGCGGAGGGTAGCTTGGCGAGTAGAGTGGGATTACAGATCGGCGATCAGCTGCTAGAAGTTTGCGGGATAAACATGCGCAACGCCACCTACAACTTGGCCGCTAACGTGCTGATGCAGTGCGGAAATTCCATTACCTTGTTAGTACAATACAGCCCTGAGAAGTTCCATGAGGTAATGAATGTTAATTTCTTTCTTGTAAATCTAATTAAATAAAATATTCGTTTTGTATAATCTATTAAAAGTTTTAAAGTTGATGTTTGTTTAAAATTGTTTGCAAATTAGAATTTGCAAGTTTTTGAAGTTTAATTTAGTCTCCACAGCATGATTAATGTAGTAAACGTATTAAAATAGTACAAAGAATATTTTTAAAACATATATTTCTTATCAAATTTGGTTACTATCCGATACATTTTAATTTGCCAATCATTTTTGAAAGGCTATCCTTTGAAAATAGAAGAATAAAAACGTGTTTTATATATATCTTCAAGATCTTAACTAATAGAATAGACACTTCCGTTTTTTACTTAACAGATCTAGCATAAGACACCAAAATATTTAATGTGATTCTTCCATTATATAGATTGTGTAATTATAGTCCTCGAACTTTTAAGTGCATACGTTGGGCTTGGCCCGTAAATAAATAAATAATGGAAAATGTTGGGTTTAATTATCTCGGAAAATTTCAAATATATTTAAGTACAGTTTTTGACAAAAGGAAGACTATTTTATGGTTTATAAGTGTTTTGAATTGGATTTCGATTTAGTGATCCTGATCCATCAATACGGGAAGGTAGACAATGCATTTTTTCAAATTTCAGGTCTTCCCCATTTAATTTTTTTTTTGGGTTTTTTTATTGATTGTGGAAGAATTAATAGGTCAAAAGTAACTTATTTGAAGGGTTTTTGAATGAGTATGGTATTGTCAGTATCCTGTATCTGAATAATACTTACTTATTCAAAAAAGCTCTCAGAATTGGTTACTACAAGAGCATTAATATATTGTTTAACTCCTGGAAACATTCTTATACAGGATGTAACTAAATATGGTTTTACTAGTGTTAAGATAGTTTTTCTAAATTTGACCTCTTAGCACGTTTCCTCAATTTAGAATCGCTCCAGAAAAAATCTGCGTTATTTTCTAAAATACAAAGGAAGTTTTTAAAACATTCAGTTGAAACACTGATTTTATTATTTTTAATTGTTATTCAGATATCCAAAAAAATTGATTTTTAGTAAAATTTGAAATTTTTGTGATACTACGACAAGTATTCAAAAACCCTTCAAATCATCTTTTACTTTTGATTTACTCATTCCCCCTAATTCAATAAATATGAAAAAATTCGTTTTTCAAAAATGGGGAAGGCATGAAATTTGATAAAAAATACAACTGTGTTGTTTACAACCCTATCTTGAGGATCTAAAATCATATTTTGATAATAATCTTACTGGTAGTATAGAAATTTTTACAGGAGATCTCAATATTGATATTATAAATAGGGAATGTAATCACGTTAATGACTACCTTTCTTTGCTTGGAGGCCATGGGTTCTTATCCTATATCATTTCACCAACTCGAATAACGCATAATACTGCAACTTGCTTAGACCGTATTTTTGTTAGACAAAAGCTAAGAAACCAGGGACTAAATATTAAATCATTTAGACTGGACAGACATCTTACTGATCACTTGCCAGTATTTTTAAACATAACCAACAAGAAAGAAAGTGTAACTACAAATATTCATAGATAATTACTTATTTAAACAGACAATATTTGCACAGGATTGGAGTGAAATTCTTAACCTAAATAGTTCTGAGGAAGCAATGAATATGTTTGTCAATACATTTATTAATAAAAAAAAGGAATATACAATAAAAACTAATATCAATCGCAAGAAAAATAAGAAAATAAAGGAATGGATAACAGAGGGTCTATTACCTCTATCAAATATAAACTAAAGAAACAACTCTTAAAAAATCCATCAATACCCTTAGAAATACAATACAAAACATATCAAAATAAACTTAACAAATTAACAAAAACTCAAAAATTTAGATTTTATAAAGAACAAATAAAAAAAATAGCAATTCTATTAAAAAAACTTATAAATTAATAAATGATGCTACAAATATTCATAACAAAAAAACAAACATATTCATAAGACATTTCAAAATAATCTTGAGATGGTCAATTACTGCATCAATTACTTTACAAATCTTGGTATAAAAATGGCACAACAGATACAAAAACCCAAACATCCTTTTAAAACAAAAACTAGTAATATGGCATCCATGTATCTAAGACCTGTATCAGAAATTGAGGTAATAAATCAAATTGCTGCTCTGAAAAACGATAGTGCCCCCGGTAAAGATGGAATAACGTCAAAACTTATAAAAATGGTTCATTTGGAAATAATAAAGCCTTTAACACATATAAATTTAACTTGCAAAACCGGAATAGTACCAAAACAATTTAAGGAATCAATAATTACTCCCATATATAATGCAGGCTCTAAAAGCAATATAGAAAACTATCCACCAATAAGCCTTTTAAATAATTTTTCAAAAATTTTTGAGAAGTGCCTAAAGAATAGATTGACCCAATTTTTCAAAACGTTTAGTTTTTTGTTAAATAAACAGTTTGGTTTTACAGAAGGCCTAAGTACATCAGACGCCATGTATTGCCTCACATCAGACGTTGTAAATAGCCTGAATAACAGTAAAAAATCCTTATGCAGTGTGGGATACGGGGCGCAGTGTTGGAAGTCTTTGCCAGCTACCTGTCAGAACGATATCAACATGTTAAAATAAATAATACTATTAGTGATCCATTAAAAATTAAAATAGGTGTTCCTCAGGGTACTATTCTAGGCCCTATATAACATATTTAAATTCGCTTTTAAACTTAAAAATAAATGGTAAATTAGTATCATATGCAGATGACACAGCATTAATATTCTCAGGCGATACTTGGGAACAAACAAGACTAAAGGCAGTAAACGGTTTTATTATAGTTAAAAACTGGCTTGTCACAAAAAACAAATTATATAGCTTTCTCAATAACAAATGCTAATAGACCTCCCTTTGATAGTATTGTTATCAACGACCCATATACTGAAATTAAAGCAGTTAAGAACATAAAATATCTAGGAATAATAATCGATCGGCACCTGAAATGGACAGACCACATTATACATTTAACAAACACACTGCGCAATCTTATATACAAATTTTATATGTTGAGACAGTTTTTGAGTAGTAAATTGATAAAATTGATCTATAAATCTTTAGTAGAAACTCTACTTAGGTATGGACTAATAATATGGGGAGGAGCATACAAAAGTAATCTTCGCTCACTGCAACTTATTCAAAATCATATCCTAAAAATAATTTTCAATAAAAATAGGTTCTATTCAACAAAGCTATTATATAGCGAAGATATTAGTAGTATAAATTTATTGTACATACATTCTCTATGCTCTTTTATACACAAAACAAATAAAACTCTAAATCATATTAACCATGCCCACTACACAAGACAAAATAAAAATAATCATCTGACCTTACCAGTGAATTATCGAGATATAACCGAGATCGAGATAGTTAACCCCGTGCCTTCCCCATCCACATTTATACCAACTCATTATATTGCTACTATGTATACTTAGTTTCATTTGAGTTTTCATTATAATAAGAAATAGACTTATATTGTAATAGCATAATGTAAAATATCAACAAAGAAGAGACAGTACATGAGTACATACAGATGCTCTTGCATTTAGGTACTCCTTAAAATTGTTTAATAATGAAACCAATATAATCAATTATATATTTTACAAATTGTATGAAATTGAGTAAATAAATAAATAAATAAATATTTATAAATTAAGTTCGCTAAATCGAAATGCAATTCAAAGCAATTATAAACCATAAAATGGGCTCACATTTGTCGAAAACTCCACTTAAATTAGTTATTTAATTTTAAAAGAGGCTAATATTTTCCATTACGCGTTTCAAAATTCTAGCACTATATTTTAATATTTTTACGCTAATTACCTAGATATTGACAGTTTTATTATGATTTTATTGACTTATAGTTAGGGCACCGTTTAGTTTACTACAATTATAGTAGTAATCGAGTTATCTGTAATTGACTATATGTACCGTATTCAATAAATAAATATTTTTAGATTACCGAGGGCGCAGAATCTCTCTCTGGCACGTCGTCAAACGAAGATGAGGATGAGGAAGAAGAAGAAGAGGGAGAAGGCGACGCGACGCCCTGCAATTCTCCCAAGGAGGTGAGGAAAACGCCTTCGTTGCAAAATAAACCGTCGCCTCTCATGTTGTTGCAGAGACAGAGTGGAGTGCCGAGCGTTAGTAGTGCAAGGTACGTTAATATATAAACAAAAAAAATCCATTGTATTACAAATAATATAAGAACCCCTTATTTTTGTGCTGTGGTAATCGAAATTAGCATTTAGTATATGTTGCTTTTCTGTTCACTTCTTGTTCTCTGTTTCATTTGAACAAGCACAGGGCGATTCATTATCAAAATATTATCATTATCCTGAATTCTTAGATACATTTCATTACAAAATTTGAGCCTTTGCCTCATATTTTCATCAGTCAATTTATGCACTGGACAGAACTTTTCAGCGTTCGTTGAATTTTGCTATATGACTTGCCGGAAATGTTTTGAGCTTTATGTATGAAATATTCAGAATTTTCTAGAAGAGGAAATAATATTGTAATTGTTCACAAAATTATAAAAACTTACTCAGATTTACCTTGAAAATGCAGTAAAATGCTAAGTTCTTCATCTAAACTTTTTTATTTTTCTGGTCTGCCGTTGAATGGAATTTTGTTGTTCGAAACGATTAATTATATTCTTGATTGTATTTATTCAAGGCATTCTTCCCGGGTATATTCACCGATATTCGATTATTTCAGCAATATTAAATAATTAATATCAAACACATTAATCCATAAATGACAGAAAAGTAGAAAATTATGTATTTGGGTGCCATAACTGCAGTTGTTGAAGCAATTGCCATCCAGGGCATTTTTTCATCATGACCAAGGCAGACTTGACCATATCACTGAGAATATTGCTGAAGTCGATAACCTTTAATGTTTAAATTGAAATAGCTCGAAAACGGCTGAACCAAATATCAACAAACTTTATATTTTTAAAATCAGGATGAAAAGACCTTTCATTCTAGCTAATAATATACAGGGTTTTCCATTTGAAAAAGTCCATGTCACAAAATTTGTTTAACTTTCTAAAGTTATTTTTTGAAATCTGGGTTATCCAAAAGATAATAGACAAAAAACCTTACAATTTCTGTATTTAAAGTTTTTTTCTAAACCCTATAATTAGGGCTGTTGGTGAATGTCAAAATATAATGAATCATCCTGTACATGTAGAAGGCAAATAAATCCATTCGAATCAATTTCCATTGTGAGCTGGCCCATCATGTTGTTGGAGTAATGTGTATAGCAATAGGTTACTTCTGCTTTTTACAGAAGGCAATAAGAGAGCTGACTGTTACATATATGAGGTTGTTAATGTCAGAAGAATGTATGTAGCTGAAAAAATAAACTTCCACTGAGGAGGTGAAAAGACTGAACACTATATTATAATATTCCAAATAGATGGCTAGATGACTCATATAATGGAGTAAGGTTTGTAGCTACGAAAGAAATTAACGAATCAATAATAAATTTTGTACCCATTTCACACAGAATTGTTATGCTTGAGGTCCAAGCCAATCCAATAAATATACATTTCATAAAAGTCTATGCCCCTACAAATAACAGTGAAGGGGTTGCTGTCGAGTAATTCTAAAATAAATTAAATAAACTATTGAGAAACGTCAAATCCAACATGGTAGAATGAAAATGCGCCCTGGTTCTGATCTTTCTTAGATCATAACCTCCTATTAGCAAAAGTTCGTTTCCTACTAAAGAAAGTTAAAAAACAAGACCAATCTAATATTAGACCTTACAAATTGTGAATCATTTAAATCGGAGGTTCTTAACTCTCATATCAGATCACACCGCACAGAAAATCATCTTTTCAGTGGGGGTGGGAAAGAGTAAAAATATAAAATTAAAGAGGCGTATATTTAATGGTCACAACAGGGCAAATTTTAAAAGTATTGTCGCAGGGGAGAACTGGAGCTCCATCTTTGATATTCCTGAGTATCTCGTGGACACTCAATGGAGAATATTCATGAGTACCCTTTTGCCAATATTTAACCATTGTTTTCCAATTAAAACCATCAATCCCAGGTCCAAGAAGGTTTTACATTCTACTAGATTTGTTGCTTGTACTCAGCAGATCCTCGGATGAATACGTTGTGAGCTACAGGGATAAGAAAAGAGAGTATAATCGACTTCTTGCAGAGGCTCGAAGGGAACAATTCGGCAAACGAATTCGGGAGTCTGAAAACAGGTCTAAGTGTGTGTGGCAGATTGTCCGGGAAATCACAGGGGGATCGGATCATGCGGAGTGCCAGATCTCAGGCGATCCCAAAACAGTGTCAAATGATTTTAATAACTATGTCATTCAGGCACGACCTAATCTTCTACAATATCTGCCCTCCACAGGTACCTTTTTTTGTAATGTACCACTCCACAATAATTCTTTCTTCCTGGGACCAGTTACTGTGCGAACATTTTCCAAAATATTTGAGGTGGCTATGTGCACCAGGTTACTGAGGTTCTTTTATGCTGAGAAACTTCTTAGTAATTCACAGCGTGGATATCTAAAGGGCAGGTCAGTGGAAACAGCTGTGTACGACTTTGTTGATCATATAATTGGATGCATAGAGGATAGACGTTTGTCTATGGGCATATTTCTGGACTTATCTAAGGCGTTCGACGTCCTTGATCATAAAATATTGCTCGAGAAGCTTGATCGTTATGGTGTTCGAGGTCCAGCTTTAGGCTGGATTCGATCATCCTTGACGAATCGGTGTCAGAGAGTTGTAGTGGGGAAAAATGGGGAAAACATTTTTCAGAGCAGGGACACACATCTATGGGGATTCCTCAGGGAAGTGTAATGGGGCCCTTGCTCTCAGAAATACTAAATTTCAATTCCCATCTTGTCAACTTTGCTGACGACACAAACATCCTTGTCATTGGTTCCACATTGTCGGAGCTTCTCAATCTGTCTAGTCAACAACTGAACAAGGCCCATGAGTGGTTTTCAAGAAACAGATTAATAGTCAACGAAGACAAGACAAACTTCCTGTGCTTCAGATCCAAGCGTAAAAATGGGGACATACCAGATGCGGTAGATATCAGGGCTCAGAGTGTATGGATCTGGCCAAGAGTGCAAAATTCTTGGGCATTCTTGTGGATCAAAATCTTGACTGGGTTGGGCAGGTTTCGAGTGTTTGTAAGAAGCTTAACTCAGCTTGCTATTCATTAAGAGTAATGTCCAAATATCTAGATCGTAACAACTTGAGAGTTGTGTATTTTGCACACATCCATTCTGTGCTTTGGTTTGGTGTTATGTTCTGGGAGGGAATTGTGGATGCTCAGCGTGCTTTTGTGGTACAAAAAAGAGCCATACGAGTCATCTTGTCTCTTAAATGGATGGAGTCATGCAGAGGAAAGTTCAAGGCATTACAAATTCTCACTCTTCCAGGATTATACATATATGAGTGTTTGGTCTTCCTGTTTAAGAATAGGGACAAGTTCTCTGAACTTGAAATTCGGCATCAATTTAACACCAGGTATGTTGGCCTTAACATTCCAATTCACAAACTAAGTGCTACTGAAAAGTGTCCCGCATATGCATGTATTAAGTTTTTCAATAAGTTGCCAAACCATTTAAAAGTAGAAACTCAACTGAACGTATATAAAAAAGCTGTGTTAAATATTTTACTGGAGCAAGAACCATACAATGTAAATGAATTCTTAGAGTCAAATTTTTAGTCTGTCTCAGAGAGTGTTATTGCTGTTGTAAGATTTATTTTATTTATTTTATTCTATGTATTTTAGCTGGTTCACATTTAGTTTTTAGAGTATAAAGGAACCATATTTTTTGTACCAAAATTCCTAGAGTGTGATTTTTAATCTGTTGTCGTGAATTGTTAGTATTAAGATTTATTTCATTTTGTTTTGTGTGTAATTTTGACGCCACTTCATTCAATTGTATGGTATATTTTTGTATTGTGCAATTTTTTGAATAAAGAGATTGATTGACTTAAACAAGTTAGTATATAATAACAGAAAAATTAAAGAAATTTATGTCAGTATGCTTAGGTCTAGATGCAAATAAGACAGACCACCAAAGAAAAAGTCATGAATGACTGACGAAATTCTGGATCTTCTGAGCGAACGAAGATGACACAAAATCTTTGATGAAATGAGATATAAAGAGATAAATATAGATCAAAAGAAAGTATAGAGATGAATAAAATGCTCAAGAAAAATGATAAATTTCAATTCCATAAGAAAATTAAAATAGCATGTCTCCACATACGTACACCAACAACAAACTAAAAATGAACAGGCAAGTAATTTTCAATGTAGAAGAGAGACTAATAAGGGGGAATACAGAGGAATTATTTGCAGACCACAAAGACGATGTAATAGCCTGTAACTAGTTCAACTATAACAATTGATGAAGTAGCCGAAAGAAAACTAGAGCAGTTATTAAAAATTCTGGGAGAAAACTCGTTCAGACTCCTTACCATTCAACATCACATGTGAAAAGGAACTAACTCATTCGGACAGGTTGAAATCAATTTTCGTTCCACTGTCAAAAAAACTGAATAGTAGAAAGTGCAAAGAGAGATCAAAATTTCTAAGTGTTGTACGTAACAATATATCCCAAAATTATAGATTATATAAGCAATACCCTGTTTGATTTTTGCAATACTAGACATCAGTTACAGTGTCGTTCTATGTTTGACAGAGGGCGTCATAAGAAACTTGTGAAAATCCTCCGGTCGACAAGGACATATAGGATAGATGGAAAAGTAGTGTTAAACTTTTTTGAACCATCTGCCCGCCTCAATCTCCTGACCTTAGCCCCATAGAACATTCATGCAACATCCCACTCACTGGATGAACTTCAGGATCATGTAAGGGTAGCTTGGAAAGAACCTCGAAGATATTTTTCATCATATCAGATCCATGCCCAGGTGCATTCATAATTGTACAGCAAATCAAACTTAATTTAATTAAATCTAATTTTAGAACATTTTTTCAATTCAACCTGTAAGTTTGTTACTATGAAAAGAATGCTTTATTTTTTGTTCCATGTTATGGTCAATAATTATTTTCTTCTTTTAGAGGTTCCCTTGAAGAACCCCGTTATCTATGTATCGAAACGTTGAAAACATCTAACCTGGGAATATCGCTGGTGGGAGGCAACGCGGCTGGGATATTCATTCACTCTGTTCAGCCGGATTCATTGGCGTATCACGCAGGGTTGCGAACGGGCGACCAAATCCTGGAATACAACGGGTGCGATTTAAGGTCGGCCACTGCCGAGGAGGCGGCTTACGAACTTGCCAAACCTGCGGATAAAGTGACAGTCCTGTCACATTATAGGATCGACAGTAAGTTGGTTTTTTAATCTTAAGAAAAAAAGATTGATTTTAACATACCTACAGGGTGATTCTTAAGCAAGTACATTTAGTATTTGGCACAATGTACAAGGATTTTCACAAATCCTGTCAGGTATTTTACTAGTTGGTTGAGCTTATGTAAGACATTCATAATATCATATAAATGTTTATATTTTAATACAGGTTTATCCATATACCAGGAATGTGCCTATCCTATCCGCTTTAACGCTTTTGCGCAAAAAAATTTATGCGAATGCTTTTTTCTACATTCAAAAAAAGGAGGTTATTGGTTTGATCTATGTATTTTTTTTTATGTTTGTACATCGATTATTCCGCGATGATTTGACCAGTTTGGATGAAATTGGCAGGGGATATTCAAGATATTGCCGAAATGGTCCCAAAGCAAGATTATTTAAAAAATGACGCTATTTTTTTTGCGTCAAGATATATTGCAAGAAGTTTTTTAATATTCTACTCTCGCGTCTCAATTCTACGTGTTCACCATTATATCAGGAAAAAACTTGATGAAAATGAAGTGGACCATTTGTTAAACCTGATTTTTACAATAAAACTCGTATAGATAAAACTAAAAAGGATGAAATCAAAATTTTTATAAAAAATTAAACCTACTTAAAAAAATGCACTAAAGTGAAAAATAATATTTTATTCCACCTTGAAAATTTTACTCTATTGAATGACCAAGAAGAACAGTTGTATATAACTTGCAATTGTGTAGTAGAACAGCTTTAACGCTTCTTTTTGACTAGTCTATAGAAAGTCTCAACTCGGTAGGTTTGTATTCAGGAGCTCCAAGGTGGATAACTAACTCTGGAAACATAGTTTCCACTTCTAAAGGACTCATATCAAACAGACCAAAAAAATTTTCAGGCCATTGTGGTGTAAAAATTCCCAAACCTAGAAATAAAATACTTATTCTAGGAGATAATTTGGCTAAGAACTTCAGACAAATATTGGACAAGGACCTAAATGCAGATTTTAATATTTCATCAGTGGTTAAGCAAAATGCTCTGCTGGATGATGTGGTGGCTAGTATTGCAGACTTAACTAAAACTTTTACGAGCAGAGATTGGGTGATTGTTATGGGTGGATCCGAAAATGTTGTGAAGGGCATCAGAGTGGAAGAAAAAACACTGCAAAATCTAAAAAGTACTTGTAAATATACCAACTTGATAATTTTTTCGGTGCCGTTGTGGTCAAATTGTAATCTATTAAATAATTTTATTAACGAACATAATAAAATGATGTTCCAAAAGATATGCTATTGTGAAAAATCTGGGTACTATTTGCATTTTAATGCCTTAATTGATTCTTCATATTTTGTTTTCAATAGCAGCCTACAAATTAAATATAGTGGTAAATATATAATAGCACAAGCACTGCAGAAATTAATTAATAACATTTCAATACATAATATACATTACAGAAAAGAAATTAATATTGTTTTGGATGATATAGTTACATTATACAGATGAATATTGTTATTATACAGTTCAATAGTTCTAATGAATTCTCAAAGTCTTTTGTCAAGATTTGATGAACTATATAACTTCATGTTAAAGTGTAATCCGCTCATAATTTGCCTAGCAGAAACAAGTCTGACAGAAGACATTGAGGATTTTGAAATTGACATTACAGGGTACTAAATTGTAAGGGTTGATAGTGAGAATCGACACACAGGTGGCGTTGTAGTTTATATAAAAGATTGTATAGTTGGCGCATTACCTTTCTGGAATGACGTCATTTTTGGTTATTTTTGTTTGATTTATGTTAACTGACAGTGACAAAAACATTTTTGAAAAAACTCATTGTCGTTTCTTTACAACAGTCAATGCCGGTTTTGGTTATGTGTCTTTCAGAATATATTCGTCAAAATTAACATTGATTTGTTGTGATTCTTTTTAAACTTTTGCAAGATGCCGCGAAGATATAATCAGCAATCACAGCTAATAGTTTTGAATATCTTGGCTTTTTTTCAATTGGAAAAAGAGCAAGCTAAAAATGGAATCCTTGCGCAAACTGATAATATAATTGAACGAGCTTCAAATGCAACAAAACTTAGCCATACAACAATCATAAATATTAAGAAAAGAGGAATAACGAGCGATGAATCCTTTACCTCCAGAATGTCTCAAAAGCAAAAAGAGGTAAAAACAAAAATTACAGATTACTTAAAGAACAAAATAAGAGATACGATCTACTGCATGTATGCGAAAAATGAATATGTTACAATGCAGACTTTGCTTAAAAAACTAAAAGAGATAAATGAATATTTTAATTTTTCCATCACCTCGCTAAGAAAATACGTAAAAAGTATTGGTTTTAAGTGGAAGAAATCAAATAATAGAAAATACCTGATGGATTTGCCCCACATCGTCCACAAGAGAATCAATTTCTTGAGGGAATATGTCAAAAATCAAAATCTAGGACAAGATGCTTATACCACCGTATTTATTGATGAGACTTGGATTTTTAGTAAAGGTTCGTTTAGAAACAGCTGGCAGGATAACACTATGTCTACAAGTTCTAAAAAAGCTAGTGAAGGTCATCGATATATTGTAGTTCACGCTGGATCAAAGGAAGGATTTATTAAGGGGGCCAGTTTAATATTTAAAAGTGGACTAAAAAGCGGAGATTATCATGACAATATGAACAAGCAAAATTTTGAAAATTGGTTTAAAAATCAGCTGGTACCAAATCTTCCTCCAAAAAGTTTGATAGTGATGGACAACGCAAGGTATCATTCCGGCCTTTTAGAGGATATTCCAAGAAAATCATGGACAAAGCAGAGATTGATTGGATGGTTAAAAGAAAAGAACATTGACTTCCCAGAGAGGGCCATGAAGGATGAAATATGGAGCATTGTAGAAAAAAATTGTAACATTGAAAAAACATTCTACCTTGACGAATATGTGAAACCTTTGGGCCACAAAATACTAAGACTAATGTAATGCTTCAGACATTGCGCCACTTGTAATTAGTACCGACGAAGACAGCAGTGACGATGAAGAATTTAGTTCTGATTCTGAAGACAGTGAAGGGGAGTAGTTTTTATTTTTAAAGTTAGTTAGTTATACATTAATTTCTCTCTTTTAGTTTTTAAAGCAAAGTCTGCATTGTAACATATTCATTTTTAGCATACACGCAATAGATCATATCTCTTATTTTGTTCTTTAAGTAATCTGTGATTTTTGTTTTTACCTCTTTTTGTTTTTGAAACATTCTGGAGGTAAAGGATTCATCGTTCGTTATTCCCCTTTTCTTAATATTTTTTCAGTATTGTCTGTAATTGAGAATTAAAATAATTTTGATGAAAATGGGTAACTGGCGTCAATTTATTACATTGCAAACAAAGAATAAGACTAAGATGAAAGAATTTATATTAGTAAAGTCTTATTTGCAAAATAATTTTAGTTTTTGAAGTTATAATAGTTATTTTTGTATTAAGTGTGCAAAATGAGAGTTTTTTTATGGCAATGAGAGTGTTAATTTTTTGCCAGCCATTTTCGACAAGTTGCAGCGCTTTCTGTACAGAAAATGCCAATTTTAAATTCGCTTTAGCCAGTGCTGAACGCACCCCTCCTATCTACATCACTGCATACGTTTAGGTTAGGAATCATCGCTGAAATATGAATAATATAAGAAATACGTTATTTGAAACCAGCGTGACGTCATTCCAGAAAGGTAATGCGCCAACTATATTACCATTTTAAATGTTGACAGATTTCAGTTTCAAAAAATTATTGGTTTGTTGTAATAAAAGTAGCTCACATGGGACAATATTACATTTTGGGAAATTTGTATCATTCTCCCAGTGCCAGTGCCTCTGATTTTTTGAATTTTTTTGAACAATGGTGTGAAAGTCTGCTTGATTGTAGTTACCCTATTATAATAATGGGTGATTTTAACATTGACTGGTTGGCACAAACTACATACTCAAATAAACTAAAAGAAATTGTAAATGATACAGGTTTACACCAACTGGTTGAGACAGTATTGACTAACAAATTTAATCTTTTGGAATGTAAGGTGTTGGAAACCCCTCAAATAAGTGATCATTTTATTGTAAGTATAAATATTCAGATAAAAAGTGATTAGGAAGGATAATTTAACTATTCAAACAAGAGGGTAGGATAGACTATGATGTGTTAAATAATAGATTATCACAGATAAAATGGGACTATAGAGTTAGGGATTTAAATATTAAATATTATATATTTTATAATAATATTAAAGATGCATTAGAAGATATAGCTCCACGACTTGAAAAAGTAATAAAACCAAAGTTTAAAGAATGGTATAACAGAGTTGAAAAAGCAATTGAGGATAGGGACAATAGTTATAAAAAATAAATAAATCGGCAGATAATAGATTGAATTACAAACAATGTAGAAATAAGGTGGTGTCAGTTATCAGAGAGGAAAGAAAAAAATATTATCAAAACAAAATAGATTTATCAAAAAATAATGCTAAGCAAATGTGGCCAACATTAAGCTAATTAATTTCTGCAACTAATAAAAAAACTATTACTAAACTGGAAATCAACAATAGCGTTTTGATTAATTCAAAAGAAATTGCAGATAATTTAAATATTTATTTTGTGGAAAGTATTAATAGTATAATACATGGTATTGACAAAACGAATATAGGACCAGAAACGACACCAAATATAAATAATTCCAGTCTGCAAGACCATTTAGGTTCATTTTGCTTAATTGCTAACATAGGGCTAAGGGAATTTTCATTGCCCAACAAAGAAAGTCCAGATGAACTAACACCTGAATTTTTAAAAAATGTCTACAGTAATATAGAAGGACCACTTCTGAACATCATAAATACTTCTTTAGAAACTGGACAGATTCCATCCTTATTGAAGTTATATACAGTAATCCCAATTCCAAAAATAAAAGGTACTATTAAGGCTGATCAGTTCAGACCCATTAATATGCTGGTTACAATTGAGAAAATTTTAGAAAAAATTGTATATAAACAATTAATGAAATTTATTACTGCAAATAATATTCTGATGGTAAATCAGTCTGGTTTTCGAAAGAATCACAGCTGTGAAACGGCTATTCAGAATGTTCTTTATGAATGGAAGAATCTTGGATGATAATTATGCAATAGGAGCAGTGTTCCTTGATTTACAACGGGCCTTTGAAACTATAGATAGGGATATACTGGTAAGCAAATTGAAGGGAATTGGTATAAGTAATACTGCCCTTGATTGGTTTGTAGATTATTTGAAGAATAGAAAGCAGGTTACCAAAATTAATAACAACATTTCCACAGAAGTGTTTAATAATAATGGTGTTCCACGAGGAAGTACATTAGGTCCGATGTTATTTTTTATGTTCTTTACACTTGTTTGCAGATGACACATTGCTGTATTTTAATTCAAAGGATTTAACTCACTTAACTTCCACAATAAATTTAGAATTAAATCATCTCTATAAATGGTTTAATAAAAATTTACTAAAATTAAATATACAAAAATCGAAATTTGTGCTTATAGGAAGTAATAAAGTTCAAAATGAATTCATATCAAGTAATTTAAGTATAATAGTAGGTAGTGATAATTTAGAAGTAGTAGAACATATTAAATATCTTGGTTTTATTATTGATAAACATCTTAGTTTTAAAGAACACATTTTGTATATAATTGGAAAGATAACCAAAAACGTTAATTTTTTGTCTTGAGTTTCACCATATCTTACTTGCTGGTCCAAGACTACTGTCTTTAACACATTAATCCTTCCACATTTGCTCTTTAGCTCCTCAATACTCTATTTTGCTAACAAAAATGAGCTAAACAGGATGCAAAAACTTCAAAACAGATGTATGAGATTAATTTTGGGGGAAAAAAGAGAAACACCTATAAGAAATATGCTAACGGCATTAGATTGGCTCTCTATAGAATCATTTTTGAAATATCAAGTACTAATCCTTATTTATAAAATTAAAAATGGACTAACTCCTAACTATCTGACAGGAAAACTTGTCACGAACGAGTCTATACATACCTATCCAACAAGAAATAACCAAAATTTGTATGTGTATACGAAAAATAAGAGGAATACTGAGAAAGCACTTAACCATAGAGGTTTAATTGAATTTAACTCTTCGCCACAGATAATTAAAGATAGTCCAAAATTGGATTTATTTAAAAAACTCTTAAAAAGACATCTAATGGGAGAGTGATACATACTGTATTCTAATAAATAATTGTACATAAAGTGATTTGTAAAAATTTTATTTTATTAATATATTTGAGTGTTTGTTTTGATTAAGATAAGTTTTATTATGCTTTTTATGTATTAGCTAAATGCTAAATAAAGGAATTATTATTATACGTTTTGGCAATATACGATTACTATACCAATAAAATGCGAGACTTTTTAATAGAAAGTGCACAACAAGACACTAATCGGAGTAGATCATTAGATAGACAACGCACGTTTGAATATCACGTTGACACTAAATAATATCGCTCTCTGTTTTAAATAAACCGAGTCACGGGGAATTCACAATCAGATTTCTGATTATATGGAGAATCAACTATCCATTTCTGATGTCAAATGTTCAGTATTGAACAAAAATGATGATGTGGTTTCATTTAAAATTGGGAGTTAAAGAATCACTTTTGAAGTGTCTGCTTGATCCTAACCTCTGGCCGGCAGGCATTGCTGTTAAGGAGTTTCGTCCTCGCCGTATGGGCGCTAAAGCTTCCACATCAAATTTTCTTAAATCTCATCGCCTGGCAATTGGTGAAGCATCAGTGGAAGAAACGTGGGTGTCAGTGACATTGGGCGATTTGGTGTATTGTATTGGTTGGGTCTACATTCCACCTGCTATGGATGTATTGCACTATGGAAACCACTTGAAATGCATTGCTAGTGCCTGTGAAATGTTTGATAATGTGCTTGTTCTGGGCGATTATAATCTTTCTCAAATAATGTGGTCCACTAGTGAAGATTTTTCTGGTTAGTTACCTGGTAATGTTACGGCAACAAGAGAAATCTTATTATGTGATAATACTGCTTCTCTTGGCCTATCTCAATTCAATGGGGTAACTAATGATCACAATTCAATCCTGGATTTATGTTTTGCCAACTTTGAGCCTGATTCAACTATAAAATCTGATGGTTTGGTATGTTGTAATCCTTATCACCCAGCTTTAGGGTTATACATACCAGTGAATAAAACTAACTATCTAAAGAAAGAAAGAAAGAAAGAAAAATATTTATTGTGCAACATATAACATATAAAAAAAAAAAAATATATATATATATACTACATTACACAAAAGGCAAACATTCGCGTAAGCGTTCTTCCATGTTGCCTGCCACATAAAAAAAAAAAAAAAAATTAAATCATTAATTGTAACAACTGTCTAGTATAGTCTTTTTTAAATGTCTCTTTGGTTCTGTCTAAGTACATAAAATACACATCCGAATTCAACAGTTCGGCAGCCCGGAAGGCAAAACAATCTCTGTATTTAGCAGTAGAATGGAAAGGTATATCATATCTTATTATAGCTCTAAGGTTTCTGTCATGCACTTCCTGTCTATTGACAATCAATTGCCAGAGGTAAGCTGGGCGTTTCTCATGATAAAGCTTATACAAGAACAAAGCAAAGTGCAGCCTAGCCCTGTGTTCAAACTTTAAGTGCCCATTTTGGATATAAGTTGGAGTAACATGATCAAATTTATTGACACAAAACACAAACCGAATACACGAGTTCTGAGCCATTTGAACTTTTCTTTGAAATTCTGAGGTTAAAAATCTATAATAAACTATGTCACAGTAATCCAACTGGGGATAAATCAAAGACTCGATCAGCATTAATTTAATTCTTTCTGGTAAAATATATTTAAATGAGTATAAGCTTTTCAATTTTAGATATACAGATGTTAGTTTTCTAGTACAATGAGCCTCAAAATTCAAACTGCTATCAAAAGTAACACCCAGATTTCTCGCCTGGTCAACACGTGGTATTTCTATATTGTTTACATGCATTGTAGTAAAATTGTACATCTGAAATTTATTTATGTTGGCTTTTGATGCTATAACTAGGTACATGCTCTTTTTAGCATTAAGTATGAGTCCATGGTTGGTAGACCACACAAACAGTCTGTTTAGGTCATCGTTTATTTCACTTACAGCGGAGCTAGACTGATCAGGTGGAAATGCCGCTAATAGCTGTGTGTCATCTGCGTAAAGGTGTGTGGAGCAAAAACGAATCTGATTAGGCAAATCAAATGTATATAAATTAAATAACAATGGCCCTAGGATACTTCCCTGAGGAACCCCACATACTACATCAACTGATCTTGATCTTGCTCCATCCACCTCAACTATCTGCCTTCTAAATCTTAAGTAATTATTAAACCAGAGGCAAACCTGGTCAGAAAAACCACAGTACCGCAACTTTGCTAGCAGCATACTGTGATTAATAAGGTCAAATGCCTTGCTGTAATCCAATAAGACCAAACATGAAACCAGTGACTGATCCATATTTCTGGCAATGTTAGTTGTAACACAAGTGAGGGCTGTGGCAGTACTGTGATCTCTCCTAAAACCAGACTGAACAGTAGGTAATATGCTATTATTGGTAACGAAATCAGTCATCATTACACTAACCAAAAATTCAAACATCTTGCCCAAGATTGGCAAAATGCTTATAGGCCTCAATTCACCCAACGATTCAATGCGTACAGCCTTAGGAAGGGGTTTTATAATTGAAGTTTTCCAGATATTTGGAAATTGGCCAGACTGCAAACAATCATTGTAAAATATAGTTACAAAAGGCACTACAAAGTCTAAACTAAACATCAACATATCGTAACTCAGCCCATCGATACCCTTACATTTCGATTTTATATGCCTAAATGCTTGATATACATCATATTCAGTAATATTCTTAAATACAAATTCGTTATTTTCTAACATTAAATTGAGCTTATTATTTTCATAGTAACTTTGAGTGACATTATCAACAGGTACAGCTAACTGACATATACTTGCAAATTGATCGCTGATTTGATTGACATCTCTTAAGTGAGTTGGAATCTCAGCATTACCCTTAGAGTGAACATTCCAGCTGTTCAGTTTAGTCCAGGTTCTTTTAGAATCTTTTCTGACTTTTTCCAATTCAAATGACATGTACGCTTTCTTTTCACTTCTAATGGCAAAAGACAAGTAATTTTTAATGTCCAAATAAAAATCTTTATGAGCAAGAGATAGTGTTTGTTTGTATTTACTAAATGCCTTCTTTTTTAATTTTATGATATCCTTAATTGTATCTGTTATGTAAGGTTTAAATTTCTTTTTAATCTGAACTGTTTTTAGTGGGGCATGATCGAAAACCTCAGTCAGCTGTCTGTTAAAAAAGTCAACTCTAGAATCAGGGGATTCATGCTGCAAGCCCATACCTAAATCAGTTAAATACATGTCGGCCTCAAAAAGATCTTTATTAAAGTTTTTAAAATCTCTATATGTAAGAACCCTAGCAACTGGCTTAGGAGCTTCCAATTTTAATACTGAGTACACCAACCTATGGTCTGTTAAATTATACATCTCCAAAGTTCCTGAGTCGAGTATACTAATTCGCTTATCAACACATATGACATCAATTAAACTAGAACTATTTCTGGTTACTCTTGTGGGATCCTCAACAATCTGCGACAGACTAAACGTTTGTAATATTGAATTGAAATATTTACTTTCATGATTATCAAGCAGCAGATTTATATTTAGATCACCCAAGAGCAATGTATATTCATAAGAATATGACAAGGTAGACAGTATAGTTTCGATAATACTTAATTTTCTATAATTAACTAAAGGAGGCCTGTATAAAACTCCAACCAACAATTTTGCACTTTTGTACATTACCTCAATCCACAATTGATCAATCTCAGAGTCAAGATCACAGAAACAAGAGACATTGACAACCGAGCACTTCAGACTGCTTGCCACAAAAATGCACACACCACCAGCACGTGTCAATCGGTCATAACGATATATCTGATAACCTGGTATGTTTAGCAACAATCGGGATATCCACTGACAGCCATGTTTCTGAGACAGCAAAGATATGAAATTTTTCATGTAGTACCAGATCTTTTATATCATCGAAAGAAGGGACAATGGACCTAACATTCACATGTGCTACATAAAAGTTGCAACTGGACAGGTTCCCATCATCACGCTGTAACTGCTATTTAAACAGTTGATCTTTACACTCTTCTAGTTTATGCTTGTACACCGAGCAATTTTTATCCCAGGCTGCATGATTTACAGGCACACTTTCTAGGCTTTTCATATTAAATTTGGAACAGTTATAGCATTTCAGTATCTCCTCCTGACATTCCTTTAATTCATGGTTTTTAGAGCACCTAGGACACACAACCTCTTTAGAACAATTGGCAGCCAGGTGATGGTAACCACAGCACTTAAAACATCTCCTGATATCATAACCATCATAAACCCTGCAATAGTCATATCCTACACACAAAAACTCACATTCCAAAATTTTTTTGTATGCAACTTGGTTGACCTGTATTAAACACTGGTATATATCCTTTTTGTTTTTTACAGATTTAACACTTATTAGTTTAATATCATCATTGTCTTGAAATACATAACCATTTTGTTGTTTGATTAATTTTAGTAGCGTTTGTTCATCATGCCTCTCAGATATTCCAGATATTCTTATCCGAGGCTGAATGTTATTCACACAGTTAGTGTTGTACTTCTCAGGCAATTTTTGGGTCATGAGATCCCTAAATTTCTCTGCATCTTTTTTAGTTGGACAGTTTATAACCATCCCTCCATTACTGACATTCTTGAAGCTATGAAATGTGATATCCTCCTGTACAGGGTTTACGAACTCCATTAGATCATTTTTAGTTTCAGAAACAGTCTGTTTTGTACTTTTAGGTTTGACAACGATACTAACTTTATTGCTAACCACATCTGCAAAACTTTGTTTTTTGTTAGAGTGACTTAAGCTAGCATTTTCTACTATTTTTCCTACTTCATCGAGCTTGGGCTGAAGTTCACATATATCATTTTGTATATTTTTTAGCTGATTGAAACTATTCTTGAGTTTCACTATTTCATTCAATAAATCATCATATTTTGCAGCTTGACTTTGAAAGACACTCCTGATTTCTACAATTATCTCCTGTTTAAATTTATATAGAAGTTTTTCCAAGTTAGGCTCTGTTTTTCCTTTAATACATTCTTCACAGAAAAAGGAAAGGACGCGCAGCTTTTTTAATTCCATACATCTGACTTCGGACGCGGATAACTTTGTACATGCCGAACAAAATTTACGACTGCACTGCTCACAACGCCAAAGCGATCCTTTACTATCATCAGTTTTACATATTGCACACTCCATAACAAATATGAATATTGTTCATATTTGCCAAAATCACTATAAATAAGACACTTTATCTCGGATTAAGCTGTGAAAAACTAATGTATTTATTGTACTCTTGAGTATTTAAGATGCAATTATTTAAGTTCAGTTTTCAAAGTACTGAAAGAAAAATGTTGGCCGAATATATATCTTAAAACGTAAAACAATGTCCATTTAATGTTTTCCAATAGTTTACTTATTGAAAAGTTCACTTGTTTTATGGATGATTAAAGATTTTACTCCGCCGAAAATTTTCGCGTGAAATGTAAACAATGGATTCTAACCTATGTTTATATATCTAGAACCTCTGAATTATTTTTCTTATAACTTTAAAAACGCTAATTTGGATTTAATTAATGAATATTTTCTTTCGGTAGATTGGCAATCAATTATGTTACTGTCAATAAATTTTATTCTGTACTTTTCGATTGCTTTAATATGTTTGTTGAGAAATGTCCTATTTGGTTTTCGTATGAATTGAAAAAACTAATCTATCAAAAGAAAATTGCTCACAAACAATACAAACAGTCGAACAGTGAAGTTGATTACAATGTATTTAATACACTTCGAAGGGAATGCAAAAACCTAACCAAGGAATGCTACAATTTGTACATAAGTAATACTGAAAGTGCCATAAGCAGTAATGTAAAAATGTTGTGGAATTTCGTTCATTCCCAGTCTAATCAGGGCACTATTCCTAAGGAAATGTTTCTAGCCACTGAAAAATCATCTAATGGTAACCCCCAGAGAAATTCTAACGTCAATACATTTTTTGATCGATTTGAAAATGTTTCTAACATTGCTATAGACCCAACTGATATTGAGAAAGCTTTAACACAAGTGAACATCAACAAGTCTGCAGGTCCTGATGGTGTTCCTAACGGAGTACTAAAATTTTGTTCTAACACCTTACATCTCCCCCTATTTTACATTTTCAACAAATCCCTAACTTCCGGAGTTTTTCCAGAGACATGGAAGCTTTCTTATATTTGTCCGATTCACAAATCCGGCAGACAAGATACAGACCCATCACCATTCTGTCGGCAATCCCTAAATTGTTTGAACAGTGCTTGAAAAAATTCTCTCGAATATATTTCATCAGATTGTGATCAGTCAACAGCATCGGTTCACAGCCGATAGGTCTGTTGACACAAATCTGTTTCTCTTTACAAATTTTATAAATTCATCATTTGAAAGCAGTGCAGAAACTCAGGCAATATATAGTGACTTCAGTAAAGCCTTCGATAAGGTGAACCATAACATTCTTCTTTCAAAGCTCTCTAGTTATGGTGTTTCTGGATCTTTACTTTCATGGATGAAATCTTACCTTACTAACAGAATGCAGCAAGTCAAGATTGATGGCTATCTATCTTCATGTTTCCATGCATCTTCCAGGGTACCTTAAGGCTCTCACTTGGGTCCCCTTCTTTTTAGCTTATTTATCAACGATTTAGGATCCTTGCTCTCCTCAAGTTTTCTGCTTTTCGCTGATGACATGAAATTGTATCGTCGGGTGACGTCCACTCACGACATGATTATTATACAAAATGATCTTAATATTGTATATGATTGGTGTCAGCTTAATGACATGTCCCTCAACATCAACAAGTGTTGTTATATAAGATTCAGTAGACTCATCGATAAAGATCCTTTTCAGTATTACTTAAATAATGTCCCTTTATCTGAAGTTTCTGTTATAAAAGACCTTGGCGTATATTTAGATACTCGGTTAATGTTTAGTGAAAATTTTGAAGTGGTCATTGGTAGGGCTAATAAAATGTTGGGCTTTATTAAGAGAGCCACTAGAGACTTTACAACGATATGCGCTATCAAAATTCTGTATACATCACTAGTCAGATCCGTTCTTGAGTCTTCATGCATAGTTTGGTCATCTTACTATCAGACCCACATCAATAGGCTCGAGAATGTGCAACATAACTTTATAAAATTTGCATGGTACAAACTTTTCCAGAGTGGTGTGTGTCTCAGTGATGACCAAACTATGACTTACTTAGACTCAACTACTCTAGTTCGTAGAAGGGAATACTTTGATGTCTGTTTTGCCTTCAATATCTTTAACTACCACATAAAAAGCTCAGAATGTCTTCAGTGTTTTTATTTACACATTCAAAATTACCGGACACGAAGTAAGTCTCTTCTGCACATTCCACATTGCCGAACTTGGTACTTATTATTTAGTCCAGTTAATAGAATATCTGCTAATGTCAATAAATTCTATGAAGGTCTTGACTTCAAATGTATTTTTATATGTAAATAAATAAGTAAATAAATTTAAATTTATCGCAAGATATGGCCAATTTAAAACGAGGTATTAAAGTCTCAAGCTATCACTTTACACGTGATAGAAGCAAAAATGGGTTAATTAAGGTAAATATAAGTCTTAATGTAGAGAAAAAAATTAAAATAGCTTGATCACACATTTTATGCAGGCCTGTGTACTAATAATATTTATATCATGGCAAAAAGTGCTAATTTTCAACAGTTTTTCTAGCAAACATTTTTTTACTACTGATTTTTTTAGGGTGTTGACAATAAAAATCGTGACAATATTTGTAGATAAAATTCTTAAGAAATACAGTAGTAGTTTACAGAACATTGTGTCATTTGAAATCATGATTTCCTAGTCTAAATTGCTAATATGATTTTTTTTGCAGAATATAAGGAAATTAAAGACAATCCGGGAGACAGTTTATACGTGCGTTGTGGCTTTGACAGAAGCGGGAATGAACTGACCGAACCTCCCCAGTTGGCGTTCAACAAGGACGACGTCCTCTACGTAGACAACACCATGTTTAACGGTGTTCCTGGCCAGTGGCGCGCCTGGAGGCTGGACGGCGAGGGGCACAGACAACAGTGCGGTGTGATACCTAGCAAGTATAAAGTAAGTTACTCTTGGAGAATTATATTTTTTGATTCTGCACACCAGTTAGGTTGTAGAACTTACGTAAATAAAATGTTTCTTTTACCTCTACAAGGATATCCAGCTCCCGCGTCTTGTTTGTACAAACATAAAATAAAATGCACATTACTTGCGTAATATACAGGGTTATCTATTATATTTTGACACCTACCTACAGAGTTTAATATAAAAGTTAACACTTTTAGCTGAAGAGCTGTTCAGAACACACGCTTCCCGAAGAGGAGATAAAATGAGTTAATTTTTTCCATTAAATATCTGTATCTGTCTTCACTCCTGCATGCATCTTTTTTTAACCCTAATAATATATTTCAATTGCTCCATGGCTATTTTCATGTTACAGCTTAAGAACTAATTTCTAAAAAATGTGACGAGACACACCCTGATCTCCTCCCTCATGTAAATGTTCTCTGAAGACGCCCACGTGGGTTTACCTAGCCAGTTTGAGACAATTAGGGAAGCTGTGCAGTTAGTCAGTCAAGTTAGTTAGTTGAATTTCTAGTATAGATAATTCTATTATTTTCCTCCCCTAAGAAGACTTTCTTGTCAGTTCAAGGGAAGAGCCATCCCCTTGTTTGTTCCTACGACCCCTGTAGATACATTTCCTTAAATTGATCTTTAGGAAAAAGTTCACCCTAAAAACAAAGCCTATTAGAATGCAATGTCTATATAAATAAATAATAAATAAATAAATGCTTTATTGTCAAAAAAATTTTACAATTTTGTGGACAAAGCTGTTGTAAAAAAAAATAGTTTACAAACATCAAAATTAGCAAACAAAACAAAACAAAAACACATCATAAATATTATAGAAAAATAATATTTAAATCAAGAATTTAGAATATTAATATAATAGAATCCTAAAAGAAGTACATTAGAAATGTACTTTGTCAGTCGTACTATGTTATAAACATTTTCATAAATATAATGTAAAAAAAATAAAAAAGCAAAGTAAAAAATAAAAAATAAAAAAGTACGAAACAATTAAAAAAATACTTATACAAAATTCGGTAAAAATGGTTGGTAATGGCAACTATCACACTAGGGGTTCATAAGGATAAATTTATGTGTTGTAAAACTCGTTCACGGTGTAGAAGGCGCTTTCCAGTAAGAATGATTTCAAAGCCCTGCGAAATGAAGTCAGAGATATTATGGATTTGATGTTAAATGACAGGTGATTATGCATTTTTTTTGCATTGTAGATTACTGATCTTTTAATTAACTCTGAGTGTGGGGTTGGAAGATAGAGATCGTGCTCAGTGTTTCTGAGAGGGTAGTTGTGAGAAGGTCTCTCTAATAGAGCAGGTGCATGCTTACGAATTAAGCAAACCGATTCCAAAATGAATAAGCAAGGAAGGGTTAGTATTTTATATCTTTTAAAGAAATCTCGGCAGTGAGTTCTACTGTTAAGTCTCAGTAGGTAACGAACAGCTCTTTTTTGTAGTATAAAAATTCGATCAAATTGAGTCGCACAACATGTACCCCAGAATGGAATAGCATATCTGAGGTGCGACTCAACAAGAGCAAAATAAACAGTTCTAGAGGTAGAAAAGCTAAGCTCCTCGGAAACAGATCTTAACGCAAAGCAAGCAGAACCCAACTTCCTTGATAAAGCGTCGATATGTGGATCCCATTTTAAAGAATCATCTACAAGAAGCCCTAGAAATTTTACAGAGTTTACGACATCAATAGTGGTGCCATTAAGGTCAAAAGGTTGCAGCGTGTTTTTATAAGACAAGACTTTCGTTTTAGAGATGTTCAAACATAGGAGATTAGAATCGCACCAGGATTTAATGGTGATTAGGTCATTAGATACAATCCTATGTAGGCCCGTGACATCTGGGTGGCTCCACGTAAAGCTGGTATCGTCCGCAAAGAGACATATTTTTCCACTAATGTTTAAATTAGCCATGTCGTTTATGAACAGAAGAAACAAGATAGGGCCTAGTACCGAGCCTTGAGGCACTCCATATTCCATTGGCCTACAAGAAGACATCCTGATGTCAACTTTCACAACTTGATTTCTGTTGCTAAGATATGACTTAAACCAATCGAGAGGAGCCCCTCTAAATCCATAGTACTGCAGCTTGTTAGTTAATATATTATGATTCACACAATCGAAAGCTTTGGAAAAATCACAGAAAATTGTTGCCGTAGCGTGATGGTTGTTTAGGCTGGAGTAAACTCTATTAAGGAGGGAAAACATGGCATCGCTTGTGCATTTGTTACTTAAAAATCCAAATTGATGTTTTGTAAGTATTTCATATCTAGACAGAAATGATAAAAGCCTTTTTTTAACCAGTCTTTCGATGATCTTAGATAGCGTAGGGAGAAGTGCAATTGGGCGATAGTTCGAAGCTTCTTCTGAAACACCTCCTTTGTGAAGAGGTATGATTATTGCAGTTTTAAGGCAGCTTGGAAAAGTACCATTTTGGAAAGACATATTTATCAAAGCAGTCAGATGCTCTAGAGTGCACTCCGGCAGACTTGAATACATTTTTAAAGTAAGCCCATCAATTCCCGAGGAAGATTTATTTTTGATATCATTAATTGTACTGCGAAGTTCTGATAAAACTACTGGTGAAAAGAAGAAACTGTGCAGGTTTACCCTATGATTAGAGAGATATGAAATTGGGTCATTAGATTGAGATACGGATTTAGTCAAATCTTTGGCTACATTTACAAAATAATTGTTTAGGTCCTCAGGAGAGGTAAGGATAGTGTTGGATAAAGGAGTTTTGTTTCTTAAATCATTTACGATAGACCAGGTTTCTTTAGCTACATTTTTGGCGTTAGAAAGTCTATTATTGTAATAAATATCTTTGGCGGCTTTAATAGTCTTATGATAAATTTTTCTGTATGATTTTACATAATTATGAAAAAAGACACTGTCCGAAAATTTCTTTAAAAATTTTTCTGTATGAACCAAAAGCTAGGCCTAAGAGGAAAAGATTCAAAAGCTATATTAGAGTTTTTATAAAACGAGAAAATTCAGTGTCGACATCATAAGTGTGAGAGTCCCAGTCAGTTATTTGACATAGGTGTTTGAAATTAATGAAATTTCTAACCGAAAAAATACGGCCTACTTGTCTAGAGGAATTTTTGGTTTGGATGTAATTGAAAATTTTGTGAAAATTGCTTCATGATCGGAGAAACCTGGACTTAAGACATTACATTCGACGGAGCTAGGATCGAAAGAAGACACAACGTAATCTATAGTACTGGCACTTGTCTTAGTAATTCTGGTTGGTGAGTTGACGTGCATGGCAATTCCTAATGACTCAAAGATGGACTGAAGACATTCCTGAGCAGCACACACACTGGAAAAGTCAATATTGAAATCGCCACATAAGATTAATTTGCTTTTTACAGGAAGGGACTCGAGCAAACTTAGAAGGTTATGGCAGAATAATTGCACATCAGCATCAGGTGTTCTATAAATACAAATAATATAAAGGTCATAAGTATTGTGATAAACGATAGAAAATTCAAATACTTTTTCAGATAATAAATAGAGTGAGAAAAAACGAAAAAGAGACAATAGCAGTTCTCAAGGAACATTTGATTTTTCATAATAACAATTTTTTAATTATTAATTATCTTTAATTTATTATTTCATGGCTAAAGGCTTATATTTATTTGTTGTAAATGTCGAATAACTCAACAAGTTAATTTTTCTTTTATAGTTATAATGGTTAAAATCTATATGATTACCTTTTGTGTATTTATGTATTTTGTTTTATATTTAATTAGTTTTTCTTTTCTTATTGTGTTTAATTACAGTAAAAAACAAATATTTAAATTAACCCTACAATGTTAGTGGAACTACAGCGATAATAACGTATGAAATGGTCATTTAGCTCTCCTGCTGGCTATTGAGAAGGTGGTCCTTCGATTACTGGAAGTTAATTGTCTGCATTAAAATTACTTTAATTATTAAATATTAACCAAATCGAGGGTTATTCGACTTTCCCATAAGGTGTATGCTTATGCCTCTTTCTGTTTGTTTCCAGGTCGAAGAAGAGATGTTGTTGAGACGTGGAGGGGGAGACGCGTTAGAGAGTCGTACGGCTGCCACGGCCAGGCGTAGTTTTTTTAGGCGGAAAAAGCACCAAAGAGGAGGCAGCGGTTCGTCGGGCTTAGGATCGTCAGGATCGCGTGACTCCAAAGAGCTGGCTAGTTTTTGTAATCTGTCACCAGGATGGTATTCCGACAGTGGTAAGCATAACAATTTACCATCTGCTACCATTTGGATCCCATTTCAGTATGTCAGCTTCCAAAAATTGTTTTTTTGAATATACTGAAAACACCCTTTCTTAGATGTTTTATATGATATGTTGATGATATTTTAGCATTTTATTCATGAGGCTATATCACAAAAGTATCATCGTCCTATCCATATCTAAACCAACATTTGGGTTGTAAAGGAGTAGAGCTTACAACAGTTTGCTCTAAAGCCTCTATAAAGATGTGCGATACAACAAGAAATAGACATAGTCTAAACACAAGAATTACATTTTTTTAAATGATTTTTTTGTACCCCATAAACCTCTAATACGAATACTACCATAACTCATTTCATCAAATTGAACATAAACTAGCCGATTTTCATAGTTTGATCCATAGACCATCAGACAGAGTTAAACATCATCAAACAGATCGCAATAAACAGTGGATAACATAGAACGGAAGCTTTCACGGCTTTGGTCAATTAAGAAATCATGGTTCTTGGGATTAGACCATTTTTAATTGGAATTGCTATACGACGTTTCGCCTTCGATTGCACGAGGCATCTTCAGGGATCTTTACTCCACGAGATCTGAACACTGAATGAGCTCGAAGAGATTCAGGCGGGCTTTTATACCCGATTTGTGCTCGCCGAACCATGACCCTGTGTTAAGATCGATTTCCACGTGTGATGTAGACCGTAACCCGTATCTCTATTGAAATTTTTTGAATGTTTAAATATTTCATTCTCTAACTTTTCGTTTATAAAAACCTGGAACCGATGCTAGAACCTTGGTTTCCTTTACATTTATGAAGCAGACAGTTTCCTACAAACTAGCTAAATATCTTTCAAATTTTCTTAATCCATTTACTGGAAAAACATATTCTTTTATTAAAAACTCTGCACATTTCGTGGAAAAACTCAAGACAATCCAGTTGGATCCCGAAGATGTTTTGGTCAGTTTCGATCAGGGTTCGAAGGATATATATCCATGGATATATATCGTGATATATATCATGATATTTATACATTGATATATATCCGATATTTTCAAAAAAATTTAATTTCTCCGGAAAATGGTCCCACGGCCTGACGCCGACGCCTCAGCTGTTAACTGCATTAACTACGAACAGCAAGAGTGAACGGCGGCGCTACATTCGATTCGGTATCGATCGCTTACCGGGGAATCCCCGTTATCAGGGAATCTCCGTAACCGGGAAATCACCGCGGTTTTGTTGTTTTGTATATGTAGGTGAAATTCCCAGGGCCAGTTGTTTGTTTCCTAGCTCCACTTATTCTACGTTTTTGTTTTATTATTGAATCAGTGTAGTGGTGTTTAGTGATTTTGATTGTACTTATTTAATATTAATTATCATCAAATAAATATGCCAAAACCAAAGCATCGGGTTTGGCGATATTTTGAATGTATATCCAAGAAGGCCAACAGTACTGGAAAATGGGCAAAATGTAGAGAGTGTTCAAAAGAGATGCAGGGTATACCGTCACGAATGGAAAAACATATTATGTTACACGAACAAAATGCTTCAGCTGACACAGAGCCTGTTCTTGAAGTCTTCGCTTCAACTAGTTCCAGTTCTACTAGTTTTGGAATTGCTTCTACTTCTTCTAGTTCTAGTTTTACTACAAAGCAGGGGTCAAGAACTTCAGGTAGGTAATTAAAAATTAGAATACAACCTGTTTACTCGTATAGATAAATGAACAGTCACTTTCAAAATTGAAGAGATACCAGGGTTATAAATTCTTTTAAAATGTGTCATTTCTTATGTTAATTTGTATGTTTTACTGTACAGGGTCATCCAAATAAAAGGAAAGGTCCATTTTTTCCATTTTCCTTTTATTTAGTTAGAGTAAAAATCAAAATAGCCATTTTACGTAATTTTTTCCGTAGAACACAAAAATGCTAACCAAAAAACAATTAAAATTAAAACAGAAGAAATATGACATAAACTTTGCTTTTTTTAAAAGGAACATACTAATTTTTACTTCATATTTCAAAACTTTATAATTTTGAAGGTTTATTTTTTTTTAGTAATTTCATTACAAATAATTTAATTTTTTTAAAATATTTATTTTTTATTAATACCAATAATAATATCAGAGGTGACAACGTACGACAGGTTATTGCAGGTATAAATAAAAATTAAAATACTTTTTAAAAAATTAAAATATTTTTTATAAATGTAGTAAAAAGAAAATAATTGTTTTAAACATTTAAAATTAGAAAGTTTTGAAATATGAAGTAAAAAGTAGTATTTCCATTTAAAGTTTATGTCATATTTCTTCTGTTTTAATTTTAATTATTTTTTGGTTGTCATTTTCGTATTCTACGGAAAAAATTACGTAAAATGACTATTTTAATTTTTACTCTAAATAAAAAGAAAATGGAAAAAATGTACCTTTACCTTTTATTTGGATGACGCTGTACCTATACCTATACCTAGTTTTATTTTCAGAGTGTTCGGATTCAGAGGGTCCAATTTCCCAGCCTATCAAAAAGAAGCAGCACTCCTTAACGATGGCAAAAAATGCGGATGTAACTGCCACATCAGAATCATACTCTAAAGAACTCAACCTTCAAATAGGAAGATTTTTCTTTGCAACAAATACACCGTTTTTGCATGCCAATCACATTGAATTTAAGAAAATGATAAATGCACTAAGACCTGGATATAATGGCCCTCTCCATATCAGATTGGAGGGCCGATTTTAAACGAAGTGTATGAGAAACTTTTAAAAGAGTGTAGAGATAACTTAAAGGGGCAAATAGTATGCATGTCACTGGACGGGTGGAGTAATGTGCGCAATGAGCCACTGGTATGTTGCAGCATCGTAAATCAAAATGGTGAGTCATTTTTGGTTGACACCGCAGAAACGGGAACAGAGTCACACACTGCAGAGTATCTAAAGAAAACAGCACTTGAGGCAATAAAGAAAACTGAAAGTCAATTCCACGTGAAAGTAAGGAGTTTTGTAACAGACAACACAGGAAATGTCAAGAAGATGCGTTTAGAATTAGAGAAAGAAGCTGATATTATACAATATGGCTGTTCAGCACATATCTTAAACTTACTCGCCAAAGACCTGGAAATACCCGGGGCAACATCAAATATTCTTCGTGTCATTAAATACTTTCAAAATAAACATGTACCATCTGCATTGTACAATCAAGCCGGTGGAAAAAAAAATTGGTTATGCCATTGGAAATACGATGGATCACAATGAATAATGCACTGAAGTCTTTTTTAGAAAACAGGGGTGTTATGGTTCAGTTATGTCAGGACCATAAAGACATAATAGAAAGTGACATCATTAAAATTGTAAACGATACGCAAACTTCATTAAATGCGAATGACCTGATTGCCCGACTGGATCCAATCGCTATAGCTCTGGATAGAGTTCAACGGGATCACACGACCATATCAATATGTGTAGAGGTTTGGCATAAATTAGAAATGGATTTGTCTGAACAACCACTTAAACCAGTAAAGACATGTTTCATAAAAAGAAAAAATATGGCACTGGGACCAATGCATTATCTGGCAAATATTATGGATCATCGGTTCTTGGGGCGGCATCTTACGTCCACTCAAAAAGGACAAGCGTTTGAGTTTTTAAATAACATCAACAGTTCTTTTGTTCCCTTTGTAATGTCTCTCATGGCAAAAGAAAATCCATTTCCAAAATACTTTTTTGGAGATCACTTTAGACTTACTTCTCCAATAACGTGGTGGAAATCGGTTCCTGTATCGGACTCAGATTGGCCTGATAAAGAAGCATTTTTAGATTTATGTAAACAGTTGCACATTGTTCAGTCTGATTTACGAAATCGTTTGGGAAATGAAAAAGCCAGTAAATTGGTATTCATGTTTAAGTTTATGAATCAAGATACCAACAAAAAACAATCCAATCTTGGTTGGGCATGGGACGAACCAGTACCTGAGCATCCTGAAACTGACTCTAACAATAAGTTTGTAAATGTCATCGAGGATTCATCAGATGAGGATCTGCCACTGGCCACAGTTTTAGAATGATTGTCAGTGTTTATATTTATTTTTAAAATATTTTCAATTGTTCTTTGTTTTTTTTAATGAAATGTAATGTTTATGTTGTGTTCCTGTATTTTTTTATGTAGAATATGGTTTTGTGTTCCTTTGTATTAATGTGTTTGTATAAAATACATCATTTTCTTGTGTTTAATAACTTATTTTTCCTTTAGACAAATTGGATATATATCGGATATATATCCGATATATATCATATGATATGATGTTTTCAAATATATCGTGATATTTTCGAACCCTGGTTTCGATGTAGAATCACTTTACACAAATGTTCCTGTCAACGACTCAATTTCCATTATATCAGACATACTGGATAACAATAATCTTGATAAAAACTTAATAGATCCAGTGGAAGCTTGTCTTACATCTACTTATTTCATTTTTCAAGGAATTTTTTATGAACAAACTTCAGGGGCAGCTATGGGATCTCCTCTATCAGCTGTGGTAGCGAATATCTTTATGGAAGCCTTTGAGGATATTGCTCTAACATCCGCTCCACTAAAACCGAAGCACTGGTTTAGATATGTAGATGATACTTTTGTTGTTTGGCCTCATGGACAGGATAATCTCCTCATATTTCTGGATCACCTTAATTGGCAACATCATAATATCAAATTCACGATGGAAATTGAATCTAATGGAACAATTCCCTTTCTAGATGTATGTGTTCAAAGAAAGGAAAATGGTACATTAGGACATTCTGTGTATAGAAAATCGACGCATACAAATAGATACTTAAACGCAAATTCTCATCACCATCCAGCACAAAAGAAATCGGTTATTAATTCACTAGTATTCAGAGCTATTTTGATTTCTGATCAAGATTCTTTAACATCGGAAACATCGAAACTGACCGAAGCTCTCAGAGGGAAAGGCTATTGCACTGAAGATATTACGCGTTCAATTAAAAGACATAGTAAATCAACTCCGCCAAAGGAGAATGATAAAGAGCCACCATTAGGTAGTGTTTTTCTTCCCTACATACATGGCACTACAGACAAAATAGGACGATTACTTCGGCGGTCCAACATACGTACAATGTTCAATACACATAAGAAGATTGGACAATGCTTGCGATCCCCGAAAGATCGTGTACCTTTCCAAACAGAAGGAGTATATAAAATTCCTTGCTCCTGTGGAGAAGTGTATGTGGGAGAAACACGACGCTCAGTATCAAATAGGCTTAAGGAACATGAACGATGTATTAAAAAGAAACAAATTGTTCAATCTGCTGTAGCTGAACACTAGCATAACACTGGCCATTTCATAAATATAAAGGAAACCAAGGTTCTAGCATCGGTTCCAGGTTTTTATAAACGAAAAGTTAGAGAATCTATTGAAATATTTAAACATTCAAAAAATTTCAATAGAGACACGGGTTACGGTCTACATCACACGTGGAAATCGATCTTAACACAGGGTCACGGTTCGGCGAGCACAAGTCGGGTATAAAAGCCCGCCTAAATCTCTTCGAGCTCATTCAGTGTTCAGATCTCGTGGAGTAAAGATCCTTGAAGATGCCTCTTGCAATCGAAGGCGAAACGTCGGATAGTAATTCCAATTTGACACGGTCTGATCCCAAGAACCATGATTTCTTCTAAATACAGTGTAACCTCTATTATCCGAACATGCGATTTTCTGAATATCCAGTTAACCGAACACGCACAAACTGATGCCCTTATCCGAACAAGCCTCGATTAACCGAACAACGCCGCTCCTACGATCTAAAATCGTCGTCCCCACCAATCGTGTAATCGTTCACGTACGCATCTTAGTTATTCTGTCGAGTTGATGCGTGTTGGAGCTGGACATACGTTTTTGAAGATTTTAACGTTCGCAATGCCGAAAAGAAAGCGTACTTGTTTAAAATTGAGTGACAAAATTAAAATTTTAAATAGTTTACAAGCTGGTGCGACTGTCACAGGGGCGGCTTTAAAATACAATGTTGGGAAGTCCACAATATCCGATTTAAAAAAAAAAATAGCCAGAAAATACTTGGATATGTCGCCACCTTAGACACTGAAACTAAAAATCGGAGAAGTCTCAAATTAAGTGCCTACCCTGATGTCGAAAAGGCTGTTTATAATTTGTTTTTACAGGAGAGATCATGAGGTATGTTAGCTTACAAAACATTATGTATCCGTTTTTATGACCTAACGGCTAAAATTATTTTAGGAACCCCTGTGTCTGGTGAGCTCCTTTGCGAAAAGGCCAAATTTTTTTATACACAAACGTATAAAAACGACAATTTCAAGGCTAGCTCTGGTTGGCTTCAAAAGTTTAAAAATCGTTATGGTATCCGCCAATTATCCATATCAGGGGAAAAGTTATCTACTGACCCTACGGCTGTTGAGCCTTTCAAACATCGGCTTCTTCAGAAAATTGAAGAACTTAAACTTACGGCAGATCAAATTTACAATGCGGATGAAAGCGGTCTCTTCTGGAAAATGTTGCCGCAGAAAACACTGGCTCACCCGGGAGAAAATTCAGCACCACGAAGAAAATAATATAAAGAGCGAATTACATTTATTCCATGCTCTAATTCTACAGGTACTCACAAATTAAAATTGTTAGTTTTGGGAAAATCAAACAAGCCACGTTCATTTGGAAGCAGTACCATTCCAGTCATCTACAAGGGACAAAATAGGGCATGGGTAACGAGGGAAATCTTCACGGAATGGTTTCATACGTGTTTTCTTCCTGCCGTGTGTCGAAAGATGAAGGAATTAAACTTGCCACCAAAAGCTGTTTTGATTCTGGATAATGCACCTGGTCATCCAGTAGAATTAGCAAGTGACGACTCCCAAATTTCTGTTATGTTTTTACCGCCCAACTGCACTCCATTAATTCAGCCAATGGATCAACATGTAATTCAAGCAATTAAACTCCACTACAGAAAAAAATCTTTTGAAAAAGATTGTTGAGACGTCGGGAAACATTTCAGAAGAGCTAAAAAAAATTACATTGAAAGATGTTGTGTTGGAATTAGCGCAGGCTTGGCAGCACGTAAAAACTGGTCTGATAAAAAGTTCTTGGCGGCAACTTTTGCCCCCCTGTATTTTAGATTAATGGGAAAATGAAGACTTAATTCTCCTTTCTGCATTGGCCCAAACAAAAAGATCAGAAACTACTGGAACTGAAATTAGTGACATAATAGCTCTTACAAAACAACTGCCAGAAGTTCCGACAGATGAAGAAATTCAAAAATGGGCACTTGGAGATGAGGAAATGATGAACGACAGTGATATCATAGAAAATTTGAACTCGGAAGAAGAAGAGGAGAATGAAGAAGAAATTAGCAGTGGACGATTGATTCACGGGGAAGCAGTAAATTATTTTGGTAAATGCATAGCGTGGGCAAAGGAGAATGGAGAGGAGTCTTGCCACATACTCTTTTTAGAACAGATGCAGAACAGGGCAAAGCATCTTTTTTTGAACGAGAGTATACTCGTTCAAAAAAAGATTACGTCATATTTCGTAAAAAAGTGAAATGTTCATTATTATACGAGTTTAAGTTTATTTTATTGTTTAAGTTTATTTTATTATCCATTTTAGATCTGTACCTGTATAATTATAGGTAATTACACACTTTAGACTTCTCTTTTGTATTATTTGCCCCATATTCGATTATTCGAACAAAAGGGTTAACCGAACAATGGCTTGCAATAAATAGTTCGGATAATCGAGGTTGCACTGTAGTGGATATCCAATAATTGATATCAATCCAGAGGGGGCAACTGAAATTTTTGGGAGGGCAAATATTTTACAATTATCTATCGGAATTATGGCCGAAGGCCGTCTGAAAGAAAAGACCTCACTGAAATACTGATTTATTCATGTCATAAAACATAGTTTCTTACAATCGTCATTAAAAGTTAAAATTTAAAATAATTAAAATGATACATAAAAAAAAACTAATACACATATAAATTGTTTCAAAACTAATTTTTTTTTATTTAACTGTAAACACATACATTTTACACATCTAAATAGTAAGGGGTGTGGTCATAAACTCCTGGGTGGAGTCCTTTGTAGACTGCTTGAGCTTATTATAGGATTTTAGAGGGAGGCAGTTATTTATTGATTTTTGTAGTCGCAACTTTTGTGGTCGCAACAGGTTTGCAGCTCTTGTATCATACTGATGAAAGTCAGAGTTTAATTTAAAATTATTTTTGTTCTTATGGATTTCTAAAACGGCTTGGTATATGTAAATGTAAGGCACCGTTAAAAGTTTAAGATGAATAAATAGGGGCTTACAATGGTCCCTATAACCAGCCTTTGCCAGAATGCGAACTGCTCTCTTCTGTAATCGAAAAATTCGTATGGAATGGCAAGAATTGCCCCATAAGATTATCCCATACAAAATATGTGAATAGAAAATTGCATAATAAGCACTAATCAATCCCATGTCCTCAACACATCGTCTTAGCCTTCTTAGCAGAAAAAGACTTGATGACAGTTTATGACAAGTATAATCTATATGATCCCAAGTAAGATTACTGTCAATATTTATCCCTAGTACACACACACACTGCCTAGAATTATCCCTTGGGTTACTTGATAACAGAATCTTTTGAGTTTTAGCATCATTCATGCATATTTTATCCATATCAAACCAATTTTTGGCATTTTGTTGAAGTACACTCATTTTATTATTTAAAGTAAGAGGATCAGTAGCAGACACAATCAAACTGGTGTCATCTGCATAAAGAAGGCAACGTTCGGAAAGAAGATGATAATATAAGTCATTAATGTATAATGTGAAAAGGATGGGTCCTATGATTGAGCCTTGAGGAACCCCATATTTGACCTCTCTGAAACTAGATAGCTGATCCGCTGACTGCCCAACACACTGAGTCCTATTCAGTAAATATGACCTAAAGAAATTAAGTGCTGGTCCTCGAAAGCCTTCGTTTTTGAAATACAAGGTGTCAAAATTTTAATTTTTTTCTAGTTTTGTTCATAAACCTCATACATTCCTAGAGATAAATCAATCAATATTTGTCACACACTCTAATGTAAGCTGTGTCTACGAAATGGCTTTTACAAATAATATATTGGGTGTTACTTTTTTCTAGGTCACGACTCCTTTTGTATTTTTTCTATAAATCCAATATGCTTTTCTTCAATAATATTTATTGAGGATGTGGCGAATGCGCCCCATACTCTTATAATTCCACTGGAAACTCATCGCTCCATCTAATGGAAAAGGCTGAACAAGGTCTGCCGGTCCAGCTAGTTTTATTTTGAAAGGCTTTTCGAACACATTTATCTCAACTTCTAGTCCTAAAATGAATAAAAAAATTGCATCCTGTATTTTTACAATGAGAAATCTGAGTTTCTACATAAAAACAGCCATTAATCTCGCAGTAAAAATTACGGGGGGGTTGGGGGGTGGTAAAAGGGCTATCTACTTAGAAAAAAGTAACACCCAGTTTATTTTTGTAAAATATATTGTAGCCATTCCGCAGACATTGTTTATAGTACAGTGTATGTTAAATTTGAATAATTCATCTCAACAAATATAGGTCGATGAAAAAAACTAACAAAAAAAATTAATTTTGACACCCTGTATCTTAAAAAGAAGGCCTGCGGACACATGTTTATATGAACTTTTACCCAAAATCCCAAAATAAGGCAAAAAAATTACATTCTTCATTTTTAACCATCGATTAAAAAACACCCTGTTTAGACCCTCAATACACATGTCTTTTTGTGATTAACTAATTAATTAGTTTGACGCTGAATTCATAATGTCAAATTTTCAAGATGCAACACGATATTATTTTTTAATTTTATTGCTTTTTTTTATAGGCGTATTTTTTTTTATAAAAATATATTATATATTATCGATTTCTACCGAGTATCCAGTTATTTATGATATTTTTAGGATCTCTTCACGAAGATCTCTCTCTGATGTCTTACCAGCGAGTGGAAAGGCTGCAGTATCCGGAATTTCGTCCCGTGCTGGTCCTGGGGCCTTTGGCTGAGTGCGTCGCTGATAAGCTGGTGACCGATTTTCCAGAAAAATTTCAAAGGGCTGTAACAGATACCAGGAGATGTAATCAGGCCCAGCTTGACAGGTAAGTATGTTATATATATATATATATATATATATATATATATATATATATATATATATATATATATACACGTTTAGTTATAAAAACAAATATTTATAAAAAATGAAACCGAGTTGAAATGCACTAAAAAGTGAAAAATAATAATTTATTTTACCTTGGTTTATCTATATGAGTTTTATTATAAAAATCAGTTTTAGCAAATTAGTCGTTTGTTAGTAGAGTCGAGACGCGAGAGTAGAATATTAAAAAACTTGCCATATATCTTGGCGCAAAAAACAAAATGGCGCCATTCCGCTATTTTTAACAAAATCCCAGTTTTTAAATGTCAATATCTCAAAAACAATTAAACATAAGCCTATGGACAATATATGAAGTAGACATAGAATTTTAGATAAAATTCAAAAATGTAATAAAATATAGGGTGTTTCATATTTGAAAAACTATTTAAGTAGGTATATAACTCATCCCATATAATAATATTTATATTTAAACTTTTTCTCTATCTCTAACCATTATCACCAAAACCGAGAACACACTACTGCGACACCTTGTATAAAAAAATGTACATTTCTTAAAGTTATACAACTATTTGTCATGCTAAAACTATTTACAAGAATATTTTTTTTGAGACTTTAAAAATACATCATATTTTTTCAAATACGATGCGAACTTTTTGAAATGCACCCAGCAAAAAAATTTGAAATTATTTTTTTAGGCACCCCCGTTTAAGACCACCATTCGACACCATATTATTGTATGTATACCAAATCTGTCAATTTCGATAGGGAATTGTTTTGTACTTTTTAGCACTATTTTTTACGCACCCTGTATAAGACGTTCACGAATGGACACCATAATATTATGTTTTCTTCAAGTTTATGTATGTATTCAAAATCTCAGTCAATTCCGAATAATGTGAACTGTTTTGTACTGTTTAGCATTACTTTTTACGCACTCTGTATAAGACGTCCATATTTGAACGCCATAATATTGTATTGTCATCCGGTTTATGTATGTATACCAAATCTCAGTGAATTCCAATAACGGGAATTGTTTTTTAGGTTTTAAGTTATTTTAAATATTTTTTTTTTAATTTATTTTATTTTGTACGCACCTTGTATAAGACATTCATTCACGATTAGAGACAAAAAAAAAAGAAATTTGACATATTTTACCCTTTGTTGGTTTTTCGCTAACCGTTTTTAAACAAAATATGTTGAGGATTTCTTCACGTTTCTTGGCACACCTGTATATCGGAAAAAAATTTCGTATTTTCATATTTTATTTTTTTTTTGTTTAAAAAAAGTGTGTTTCTGTTTATTTTTGTTTATTGAAAAACTGTAGCTTATCCGATAATCCAACATATTTTTACTCCAGTTTTTGTTTTTCGTCGAAGAATTAGACTGAATATTCGATGCATTTAAGGTCAACCGCCATATCTTGTTTTTGGTTGATTTTTTGGCTCGTTTGCTAAACTAATGAGGAATAGAGGCCACGTCGATCTGTTACACCGCAGATATCATGTGATTTGTGTGCAACTGCAGAATCGAGATTTTCGAGAGCATCACTAAGTCAGGGGCAGGGGGGCACAGTCCGCCTATATATTAAGCAGTTGGCTTAATTGTTGGCTGAGTTAGCAAATTACGAGGTACAAATACCAACAAGCAGAACCGACATCTATACTGAAATTACTCTATATATATATATAGCTAGGGAAGACAGTAGAACTTTCCATTAAATTTGTATTTAAGAACATCTCGAAACATAAGTTTAAAATTATAATGACATATCTTGATGGCTGCATTTAATGGTAACAAAAAAGTTTCAATTTTGAAAAAAAAAGATTAATATATGTAATTAATCACACACAGAAGGGATATGGACAATGCCGTGCTAAAGCAAGCCGGTCGCCGAGTGACGTAGATCGCTCACACCGAGTTGGGATAGGTCAAGATCACTCGAGGCAACCTATAGAGTTAATGGGCCTTGGGTTTTTTCAACTTTTTATAATACATTTTGTCACTATACAGGGTAAGCCCTAGAGGATGCAAGAGTCCCTTAAAAATGCAAATATTCCTAGTTTCCAGAAAGTTGGCTTTAAAAAAAACGATCCGTGCATTTTTGTTTCCTTACTACTAATAATAATAATAATAACTACCTAACAAATCCTTGACGTTTAAGACTTTGTCGTAAAAAGCCTGCCTATGGTGATGTCTTTCTCTAGCAAGTTCGTTTCGTTCGTTTATTATTGATTTATGGAATACTAAATCGATTAATGAAGCATGGGTAAAGATCCAGCGGCTAAACTGCATGTATATATGGGGAAGTAATAAGTTTACCAAAACACAGTTTTTTAAATTACGAAATTAAATACAATTTCTTATTTCAAAATTTTTTCAAAGTAACAAAGAAACCTACATTTAAAAAATTTAGTTTTGACCAGGTTGCACAAAAACTACAGATGATTATATTTTCAAATTGATTGGTAGTTTTTAATCAATCTTTTAGATACAAAGACCTAAAATTTTATTTGCTTATTAGTGACTACTAGAGTGTATTTTCACTAAAAATGTTTATATAAAAAAGTTGAGTAGTAAATCATTATTTCTGAGAATTACCGAAAGACTGACTTCATTAGTATAAGATTTTATTATAATTGTTAAAAATATGTATGAACTTTTATTTTATCTGACAGGGAATTGGAGGATGGACTGATCGTAGAATACCGGCGGAGAGGGTCCTGTTTCGAATGCATAACCGTCCAGGCGATCAAGGCGGTGTCCAACGCGCGATTACATTGCATGATGGACTGCTCCATCGCCAGCGTACAGCGGCTAAGGCGGCTTCAGATCAGTCCAGTGGTGCTCTTGATCAAATTTAAGAGCACAAAGCAGATTAAAGAAGTCAAAGATGCCAGGTAAGAATATATATATATATATATATATATATATATATATATATATATATATATATATATATATATATATATGTATACAGGGTGCCCCAAACTCGTTGGTACGTTAGCCGTAAATCCAGATGTAGCCTTTGAATTTGATTCAAATTTGGAACGGAGATAAGAGGTCAACTGAACTCTCGAAGCAAAATATTTTGACATTTCTGTTACTTCCGGTTTGAGCAGAAGTGACGTCACCTTTGTTATCTTAAATGGGACACCCTGTATTTATTAATTAATTTTGTTTCGCTGTTTAATTCTGAACATTTTTTTATAACATACTTGTACCTTTATCTTTAACCGTTTTTGAGATAATTGAGATTAAATAAAAAATTGGAAGAAAAGATGGCACTAATTAAATGGCAATTTTTTAGAAACTACTAAACATAAAGAGACAAAAATTTGGTTGGTTGAAATATTAATATGACCCAACATGATAAATGTCATATTATACATTTATTTTATACAGGGTGGCTCAAAAATCGTATCATGTTAACACATTTTTTTTTGCAATAACAATGATTTTTCCAATGGAACACCCTGTATATTTTCTAAGTAATGTTTTCTCTGTAGAATGCTTATTTCAAAAAGTTATAATGTTACTATACCCACCTTCAACGGTTTTTTAGATATTCAGGTTTTTATACTGGAACGTACTAAATATCCTAAAATTTGTAAAATTTAGTAGTTGGCTTGCATGATATGACAGGTTCTGGAAAAAGAAAAGTACAGTTGACTGTCAGAACAGTAACAAGCTTTGACCTTTTCTTCTCCTAATTTCAAAAATGGCAAATAATTATTCACATTCTGATATTCTTAATCTGTTTATTATTCATGGAGAATGTAATCGAATAGTGGCAAGAACATGTAGAACATTTAACGAACGATATCCCCAACTACCACCAATAAACGAAAGAAAATTTAGAATATTTGAGGCTAATTTTAAAAACCATCGCGATATTAAAACCGAACGTATTCAGGTTAGTCCGATTACTGGAGATGAAGACAATACCATTAACGTTTTAGGATATTTTGAAGCTTACCCTCACGCTTCGATTTACAGTGCAGAAAGTGATTTGGGAATTTCCTATTCGTCTATTGAAAGAATTTTAAACAAAAACGGAATACACAATTATAAGTTTGAAACAGCGCAATTTTTAAGAGAGGGAGACGCTATTCAGCGCGTTGAGTTTTGCGAGATGTTTTTAATAAAAATGCAGGAAGATCCCAGTTTTGTCGGACGAGTCAAAATTTACACGAGAAGGAATTTTTAACAGAAGGAACTCTCAATATTGGGCAAAAGAAAACCCACATTTTATAAAGGAAAGAGGATTTCAAGACAAATTTGGCTTCAATGCTTTTGTATACTAATATACAATAAGACAATAAGTTTCAGTATTGCATCTACGATGAAAATCTTAATTCAGAAAAGTATTCAGATATTCTTAACAATACTTTAGGGCCATTTTTAAATACTTTAACCCCTGACGTAGGGGCATCCTGCTGGTATCAATTAGATGGTGCACTGGCACATTGCACTCAACAAATTTCAACTTTGTTGTATAACTTTTTCGATGACAGGTGGTTTAGACGAATGGGTCCTTGGTTATGGCCACCTCGGTCACCTGATCTTACACCATTAGATTTTTATCTGTGGGGCACATCAAGGAAAGGATTTATCAAACGCCAGTTACTTCCAAGGATGATTTAATAAATAGGGTACGCGTAGCTTTTCGAAACCTAGACGGTGAAGAAGTTAGAAGAGCTACTACTCAGCATGTTGAAACATCTATTTTGAAATGTTTAGCGGCAAATGGAGGACATTTTCGATAAGTAACATTATTTTCATCATTATTCATATTGATGTTTAAGAAAGTGTTTGGAATAATATTTATTTTTGTTATTGTTTTAATGGAGTATTAGTTTTAAGGCTTTTGTTCGTAATACTTATTGCCGCCAAACCCGTTTTTATGTTAATATTGTATCTAACTCTAACCTTTTGATTCTCTTTTTAAAGTAACCTAAATTTGTTTGTTTAAAACCGTCAGCATTTTAAATTAACTTCAACTTTTCTGAATTTTCTTTCGTTTAGTGATGGTAGATAGGGATATTGTTAGTTAAATGTTCTACATGTTCTTGCTTCTATTCGATTGTATTTTTTATGAATAATAAACAGATTTAGAATATCAGAACGTGAGTAATTATAGGTCCATTTTAATTAACGCAAATCTTCTGAATTTTCAATACCCTTTATTCACCTTATGATAACATGGTAATAAAGTAATGTCTACTTTCATAAACTGATCATAACGAAAGCAAAACTCGAAACGTTTTGTAAAATGTTGTAGTTGACTAAGTTGCTCTTCTGATAGTCAACGATAGTTTGTTTTGCTAAAACCTGTCATATCATAGCCAGCTACTAAATTTCACAAATTTTAGGATATTTAGTACGTTCCAGTATAAAAACTTGAATATCTAAAAAACCGTTGAAGATGGGTATAGGAACATTATAACTTTTTGAAATAAGCATTCTACAGAGAAAACATTACTTAGAAAATATACGGGGTGTTCCATTTAAACAATCATAGTTATTGCAAAAAGAAAATGTGTTAACATGATACGATTTTTGAGCCACCCTGTATAAAATAAATGTATAATATGACATTTATCTTGTTGGGTCATATTAATATTTCAACCCACCAAATTTGTGTCTCTTTATGTTTAGTAGTTTCTAAAAAATTGCCATTTAATTAGTGCCATCTTTTCTTCCAATTTTTTATTTAATCTCAATTATCTCAAAAACGGTTAAAGATAAAGGTACAAGTATGTTATAAAAAAATGTTCAGAATTAAACAACGAAACAAAATTAATTAATAAATACAGGGTGTCCTATTTAAGATAACAAAGGTGACGTCACTTCCGCTCAAACCGGAAATAACAGAAATGTCAAAATATTATGTTATGGTTTTAGGTCAATAACAATCAATATTAATACAATAATAGAGTATAAAAATTCGCATGCTTTTTGTTTGAAGCAGTAACGATCAGAATTAAACAAAGATTTAACCCTTGTATTTTAATTCAAATTTATACTCTTTATTTTACAACAGTGCGAATTGTAAATTTTTTTTTTATTGAATTCATATTGTACTATGCCTTTTCTTTTTCATTTTACTTCTAAGCAGTGTTAAAGTCTTAATAATCTATTGAGGGAATTGTTCCCATTCTTCAAACAAGGCATCGCCAATTCATCCAAATTTCCAGATTGAACATATCTTCTTAATAAATTTAATCATTATTAAGAATGCCTGCAAAAGCTTCTTAATCATTATGAACTAGAAACCGTTTTAAGACTCTATAGGGAAGGGTACTGACATAGCTGATAGCTAAGATGTTTGACACATTAATCACAAGATTTGGACGTGTGGTGTATCAGATACCAAAGACATATTGATGGTAGACCATAAGAATCTAACTAACCGTCAAGAACAATTTGTTCGTGTAATGGCTAGAACGATTCCAACTCGCAATGCTGCACAAATTTGCGTGAAAATTCATGATGCAACCGGAGTAACCTCATCGACACAATGCATATGACGAAGACTTCACAAACGGGCTTTTCCCTCCAGAAAACAAGCCCCGGGTCCAATTTTTTTTAGACCAGGAATATATTCTGTTGTTTTGGGGGGCTCGCAGATCTCTTAATGGAATTTTCGTTAACAGGTCGGACTGGTAATTCAAAATGCTGTTTTTCAGGTTAACCTTGACCAATCTTAACTGGTTAACTGTAACCGTTGAGAGCACTAATAACTGGTATTGGATATAAAAGGAATAGCGAAAGTTCATGAAAAGGTATAGGGAAGAAATGATGGAGCCGAGAGTTGCATTTGGAGGAGATGCTACAGTTTTGGGAGGAATTCTATTACCTTCGTTTAAGCATAGTACATACATTTTTTGCACACGGCAAAGGGTTTATTTATGTCAATAACAATGCCACCCCTCATCGGCTTGCATAAACTTTTAATCGGCAAAATAATCATATTACGCTCATGTATTGGCCAGTGCGACCGTCTGCTCCATTAAATTAAATTAAATTTAATTTGCTAAAGATCTAAAGCTCATGACTTGTTAAAACGGTGGGAAAAACTTCCAAAACAGTTTATTAATACTGACATATAATTTCCTTAAGATTTTTATTGTTCTAAAATAAAGAGTATACATTTACTTTATTTTATGTTTGCTTCTTCTTACCCTTTCCAAGATTCATGTTACGTGCGTTTGTTTGTTTGTTTACATTTGCACGTGCATTTGTTTGTTTGTTTACATTCGGTGTCGTGAATTTTGTCGAATTTTGAGCAGAATTGGTCCAAATAATTGGGTCATTCTTATGAATTGTGTATTTTGTTGTGCAGTGCTTGTCGCGCATTGTTCTTTGCACATGGTTTCCAGTTATTCTGCCTTTGTTTTATAAGCGAAAAATACAATTACTCCATTGGACTTTGTACCCTTTGTTCAACACAATAGTTCAATTACACCGATTCCCAAGGGTTATTGTGCAAACAAAAATTGTACAAAGATAGTACAAATATCAACTATGACGTCATATGGGAACTACTTCTACTATTAATTATATGACACGGAGCCGAGTCTTTTCCAGCATCTCATATCTGCTACAAGTTTAGCGAAAATCAAAAACGTCCTAAACCTGCTCTCCCACAATCAACACTACCAGAGACGAAAACCTCAAAATGTCTACTAATAAGAAATGCTTTAAATGCGATGAGATATGCGTACTCAAAGAAGAAAAGGGAAAAATTTTCGGATATCCATGCGATGTTTGCCGTCAGATCATTTGCGAGCATTGTAATGGGTCCATGGCGAGCGAAATAAGGGTAATACCGAGCCAATCTATGAAGCTGCTACATATGTGCCCTGATTGCCTTGGAAATTTCAAACAGTTTCCCTTGTACGTCGAGCAGGTGAAAACATTACAAGAAGAAGTTAAACTGCTCAAAGAAGAAATATTCAAAAGTAAAAACAATGAAATCATACAAAAGCAGGAAAAAACTCAGGAATCACCAATATCAGAAGCCATCAAAGAATCACTTCTATCATTTTCAAAAGTGGTATCTGATATTTTGTCCAATCTTAGTGAAAATATTAAGTTACATTCACATTCTGCAAAACATCTTAATAATGATCATAGTTTCAAGACCCATACCCATAATAAACCGGAACTTCCTACAACAAGTAACACTACAGCAAAACTTGTCTCTGCAGCAGTAATGGAAGCTCAAACAGTTAATAAACTGAGAGAGTTAATTCATCTGAATGATGACGTGGAAATACCAAGTATCAGGAAGGAAACTAAACCCTCCGAACCAAAACCAAAGGAAAACTGTAATGAAAAGATCAATAAAATCAAAGCAGCTACCCCTCAGGCATCAATACTCGGAACAAACAGCAAAGAGCTGACTATCATAGCTGCTCAGCAGAGAAAATGGTTTTATGTTGGGAATTTGGACATAAACACCAAATGTGAATCAGTGCTTAACCATCTCAAAGCTAACAAAGTTAATGCAATGGAGTGTGAGAAAATAACACGCGAACATGGACATGCTGCTTCATTTAAAATATCAGTAAAGCCAGATGAGTCTGACTATATATTAAACAGTGAGATCTGGCCCGAATCAGTCCTAGTTAGGCCATTTAGATTTGGTTGGAATAAGGGACATGACATGAGTGGAATGAGGAGAAATTTTCAGAGGGGAAGACCGACACAGAGAAGATTTTAACTGAAACAACAAGGGAGGTCATTTCTATTTTGCATTTAAATATACAATGTCTATCTAATAAGACTTTAGAATTGGAGTGCTTCTTAATACAAAATCCAAAAATAAAAATTGTTTGTCTAAATGAACATTGGCTCAATGAAGAACATCTAAAATGTATTAGTCTAGGGGGCTATACACTGTCTAGTTATTTTTGTAGAGAGGGAATTAAAAATGGTGGATCATGTATCTTTATGCACCCAACTTTAGAGACAGTGAATCTTAATAACATAGAGCAACTGTCTGAACCGAAGAAATGTGAATTATCAGCGTGTTTTGTAAAATCTCTAAATTTGGTGGTGGTTAGTGTTTATAGGTCAACGGAATCTAAAAATATCGACCTATTTATAGAAATCATGAATAAGGCCCTAGAAGTCATTATAAGAATTGATAAATGTATAAAAATAATAGTGGTCGGAGATTATAATGTCCATTTTAATAATATGAATGATGAAAATGTACAGTCTGTGACGCAGCTATTTCATTCATTTGGATTGCAGATGCACGTTGGTGGCTTTCCTACACATATAAAAGGTAATTGCTTGGACAACTTATTTAGTAATTTTCTATCTGAATCTGCTGAAGTGTTTAACATGGGTTTCTCGGATCATAGAGCTTTAAGAATAGAGCTGGTAAAAAATGAAATAGATGTTATTCACAAATATAATCGGTCTTACAGCAAAAATAAAAATCAAGATTTTTCTTTCTACTTATCGAGAGAGACTTGATCTAACGTGTATACTGCCATATAAGCTGAGAATAAGTATGAGGTTTTTCATAAGATTTCTTGTATTATTATGATATGTGCTTTCCAAGGTTGAGCAGTAGAAAGGCATCTAGGTCTGAAAGAGGCTGGGTCACAGATGAGGTTAAAGAGGCAAAGAATAGGAATCTTTTTTATTATGAAATAAAAGTGTCATACCCAACAGCTGGCAACATAGCGATTTATAAAGAGTTCAGAATAGTTTATAATAGTATATTAACTGAAGCAAAGAGAAGGTATAATCTGAGGAAGCTGGAGAAAACCGATAACTACAGCAAAACAGTGTGGGATATAATAAACACTGAAACGGGCAGAAAACATAAATCTAAAAATGAACCAGAGAACCTAACCCCCGATGAATTGAATTATTTTTTTATAAATCATGCTACTGATCTAATAACAAGGTTACCTCCAGCAACCACAGATTATTCCACTTTCCTGGATAAGAATTTAACTCAAAGTCATTCAATGTTCCTCAAACCCATTGATCAAAATGAAGTAAAACTAGCTATAAACAGACTAAAAAATAAAAAAACGGAAGACATTTATGGTGTAAATGTGTACAGTATTAAAATAGTGACTTTCTGCTACAACCTTTAGTAAATGTAATAAATACTTGTTTGGAGGAAGGCTGCTTTCCGACCCCTACTAAAAATTGCAAAAATTTTCCCAATCTATAAAAATGGGGATAGGGGCCTCCCTCAAAACTACAGGCAGATTGCTTCCCTGCCTATCGTTTCTAAAATTTTCGAGAATATCATTCATGGACAAATTTTGTCCTATCTAGAAATAAATAAAATATTGATACCCCAACGGTTTGGGTTTAGAAAAGGTGTCACAACAACTGACGCAATAAAAAAATTAACAACATGTATGAATGAAGCCTTTAAGAACAGAAATAATTATATAGGATTATTCACCGATCTCACTGTTGCCTTTGATTCTGTTAATCATAAAATCCTACTGGATAAACTTTACTTTTATGGTATAAGGGGCGTGGCCCACAAACTACTAACATCATACTTATCAGATAGATATCAAATGGTCAGCTGTAAAAATGAGAAAAGTGATCCTTTATTGTCTCAAAGTGGAGTACCACAGGGTTCTGTGCTTGGTCCGCTCCTCTTCCTCATATACATAAATGATCTACCAAGAACTTTTACAGATCAAAACGTGCCAAGCGTTCTATATGCGGATGACGCCACATTTGGACTTGCAGCGGACAGAGGAGCGGATACAGCTGAAATCATTGAAAACATGCTGAGGCATACTAAAAACCTGGTTCGTTTCAAATCAACTTTTTCTAAATCAAGGTAAAACCCAAACAATGTTGTTGTTGAAATCTGGCAAATAGGCCCATTACAAAGTTTCTTGGAGTTGTGTTGGATGCAAATATGATATGGTGTGAACAGGTGAATGTATTGTGTGGCAAGCTAAACAAAGCAATATATGCCATTAGAAAGGTTAGACAAACAGTAAATCAAAATGCTGCCCTTACAACATATTATTCTCTGTTTGACACTGTTATGCGATATGGAATCCTAACATGGGGATCGGCTGCAACTGTACATCTTGAAAGAGTCTTTAAAATTCAAAAATATGCCATAAGATGTATTGCCAAATTGAAGTGTGATGAATCCTGTAGACCACATTTCAAATCATTGAAAGTGATGACTCTTCATGCAGTGGTTATATTCACCAAACTACTGCATGTCAAGAAAAATTTAGAAAGGTATACAGTTGCATCCGAGGTTCATGCTTATGGTACAAGACATTGTAGTAACCTGGTGCCTCCTAGAAACAGATTAATAAGAACCCAAGATGACGAAATTAAGCTGTTTAATGCATTGCCTCATGAAATAAAAATTTTGAGTCAAAAATCTTTTAGGAATAAGCTAAATAAGGTATTGACTAGTGCATGTATATATAGCCGAGAAGAGTATTATAATGTAATATCTAATATAAATGACCTCCCTTGAAAACTTTTTAACATAGATATATTTTTTAATTGAAATTGTATTTTTGTATTTTAGTAAGTATTTTTGTTTGCTTTGTAACTATTTTGATGTTTTATATCTTTTCGAACACTGAGACCTGTCTATGAATACCTTTGTATTTTTCAGACCAATAAACATTATTATTATTATTATTATTATTATTCAATTATAGAATTTGAAACTACCCGTATATATTATTACCATAATGAAAATATTTTAGCGTAAATTTTAATTTTTAAGAAAATGGGAACTACCGATGCATTTAATTAAAAACTACTGAAATTTTTAGCGGCTTGCCAGATTGGAATTCTAAGTACCACCTTTTAATAACTCTTTTACGAATTCCGATAGATCAAAACTTTCAAAAACGTCCCAAGGTAGTCGTATAAGGTATCCAACAAACATGTGGAGTCCTTACACGACAAGGTCTACAAAAATGGGAGTAGTTTAATTTTTTCTAAATTTGTAAAATACTTATTATCATGTATATTAAATCTTACTGTATTTTGAAATTTTTATACTAACACCGGGAAACTGAATTAAATATTGTTAAACAAATCTCAGTTCTTCTAGAAGCTCTGAAATTATACACAATATCAATACAAGAGGATTAAAACTTAACCTTTTGAAAGCGCTTTACGCTTTTTAATATATAATTTTTAGACCCAACATGAAATTATTCAATTCCATTTGTAAGGAATGAGTATACTAGGCAATTTTATATGTAATTTTATAAAATTGTCCGATTGATGAAGGAATTAGCTAATCTAGAATGTTAAAAAAATATTTTTGTAAATTTTGTTTAAGTTACATTTTAAAAAAGCAGAAATTTCTGATGTTTACACAGTCCACATGTAATTGTTGCCTGGTGTATTTTTAGTCAAAATTGTCATCAAATTATTTCTTTCTTTTAGATACAGCCTCGACAAGCTATCTGGTAAGGCCGCGAAGGAGATGTTCGAGCACGGACACAAGCTGGAGGCCGAATACCGCCACCTGGTGACCGCTGTCGTATCTGCAGGCGCTAACGTGGCCCACGTGTGCGCCCAGGTGAAAGCCGCGGTAGAAGTCGAACACAGGAAGAGCCAGTGGGTTCCCGTGGGATCGGCACATTGATCGACGCGACTCCGGAATGTCGCAAATCGAATTAAAATTTCCATTTTTTTTTATACGTGAGGTTTTCGTGCGTCAGTCGTAAAATTGAATTATTGACCCAAAAATTTTAAATCGAAAGAGGAGGACTTGCTGCCTTGGTGCCACAAATAAGTAGTTCACCCTGCTAATATAATTAAATGACATTTTGGTTGGCTAAATATGACCTTATTTTACGAAGACAGCGTTGCCATATTATCTTTTATTTTTGAAATTCTGCTATTATTTATTTTTTATTTGACAATGCTGTGACAGCAAAACTGAATAATTTACGACCCAGTGGCCCAGAAAAAGTAAGATTTTCACTTTCTTATTCACTAAATAGCTTTTATATTAATTTAAATATTACTTAGACCAGTTTTTTAGAAATATTATTTTTTTGTGGGAACAAGGTAGCTCATCGGATTAGGCAAAAATATAAATTTTTTTGCAGGTATTTTGATACAACACTTTAATGTACAGTTTAAAAATAAAGTCAGCAAACAACGCCATAAAATGCGTTTCAGGCCAAACAATATCTAGACAACCATGGATATACTGGAAAGTCCTGTTTTGACGTGGTTGAACTTAAATTTAAAATAAGCACACAAATATAGTCATATTTAAAAAAAATGGATAGGAGATATTCGGAATTAAAAGAAACTATGGCAACGCTGTATTTTCAATTAATGATTCTGGTAAAAAAGTTCCTAGGTCGAGTTACTTATTCGTGGCACTCGGTATAAAGATGAGTAGGGATAAGAAAAGTTCTGACTGAAAAATTAGGTATCTCTAAAATTTCTGGGTGATAATTTTGAACCTGTGCATGTGTATGCCTTGTTCTCAGAGGGGAATTTTCAACCACAAATATAGGCAACCTTTACAAATTAAGGTTTCAGAGAAAAAGCTAGTCATAGCAACTCGTATATGGAATGTTAAGATTTATAATTTACATTCTTTAGCTATACATACATGTATATTGTGAAATATAGGTAACTAATCAATTGCAATTGATAAAAGAAATATATTTTGGTACAGATATTTTTTATGTCTCGAAACTATTTAAATAAGGCTATTATTATTATTTTCATTATCTTCACAATACAAACTGTGTGTAACGTAAATCTACTTACCCTGTACTGATTTTGCGGCCGGTAAATCGAACACCGCTACTCTAATGTGTTGCTTAACAACATTACCATGTTATTGTTATTACGAAACAGTTATTCTATTATATCTTACCCAGTTTTCTTTTCAGTGGCTTCACTGTTTCTGTACGAGCTTTATTATGACAAATCAGCTATATCCCCTCTCATACATATGTGATAAAGATAAAGTAAACATATAGGTAAATTACTAAAACATCCCTTGCACGTCATCAATTCAACAAAATACATTACCAGTCTAATTTGATAAAAAAAATTATAATATTCTTAAAACCCAGAAAGTATATTGATCAAAGGATATAATTAGTCAAAGACAAAAAGACGACCAGCTGTCAGATCAAGTTCAACCATTTACCCGTTAACATGTTGTTTGTGTTGGTATCTCTGGGTAGTGTTGCCAGGTGTCGCTCATAAACTGATTTTCAGAGATTTTATATGTCAATGTCAACTTTCATTTTAATGATTTTAGATTTGAGGCGTTTTACTATATTTCTAAGTTCTTTTTATTTACTTCGTTGTTTTATTTATTTACTTGATTAATCTGTTTCTCTGTGTGTTAATAAATAATCTCTGATTTTAATATCCAAAATGCCAAAAGCTTTAAACAGTCGGTGTCAGCAACTTGTTTCTTTTTGGTTATTTTGAAACCGAAATAGATATTAAGAGTCCTCTTTTCTTTGAAAGATAAATACTGATAATATAAATAATTATATATGATGTTAAAATATTACTTTATATATTTACTAAATGATTGTCAGAATAAAAAAATATTTTGAATAAAAAAAACTGAAGTAATATATCATAGTTTTTGGTGTTGAAGTGGCAACATTGGAACGCGACAACGCCACAGGTCTTGATGACATGCATCGAAAGTTTTATTAATTTACCTATATTAGGTAATTTACCATAATCTCCCATAATTTTTACTTCTGAAATAAGGACTTGTGCTGCAAGTTTAAGTTTATGATGACATATCCGAAAACGATTAATCGGGTATTGTTATTCGCGTAATTCTCTGTCAAGAAAACGACAAATAATTGATATGACGGTCTTATTGTCATGTTTTTTTTTTCTCCAACCACACAGGCCAACATGTTTACCACTTACTATTGGGTATTCGCAACTTTAATTATAAATAACGGAAAGAAGTTGTAGTTTTGAAATTGTTCATTCACTTCTTCAGCTATTGGCAGTTATCATTTTAATTGGTATTTGTCATTCATGTTGTGCGCTAAACGTTCTCCAAAACTTCAACTAATCCCACACACATACACGGTATCATCTAAATTTGTTTTGATTCGGCATTTGACCTCCTGGGCTGGTGGAAGTTCAAAAAGGATTATCTTCTATTGTGCGAGGGTTTAGACGTCATACATTTGGCGTAAAAGTTTCAAAAAAGATATAAATAATATTCACTTCTGGCAGCTCTGGATTTGTGAAGACTTTTTTTTTATGAGTGATAATAAATGCCCGATTCTGTTGCTGCCCATAAATCGCATTATATCTGCAGTATGACAGCTGGATGTGGGTCACCGACAGAAACCTCATTAGTTCAGCAAACGAGCCGGAATGCCAGCCTATTATAAAATGCTAACATACATACTTTTTTCTGATATAATGGTGAACGCATATATAGTTCAATGTAGCTTTTTTTATTCCCAGAGAATGCAGGGTTTAGAATTCTAAAGCATCGTTTTTATTTGTTGACAATGGTAATACTTTTTTTTGCCACTGAAAAGAGCTGTGGTTGGAGAAAATTTTAAAAGTTTTCATATTCCCTCCAAAAAATCAGCCACTGTTTGGCTTTGTAATAAAAACAAATATCAAATAAAGGGCTTCCTCCAATAAAAGTTTTGCTCCGTATATTTCATATCTTGACATTATACAGGTTTTATAGATAATGTATTCGTCGTTTTTAAATTATTTATACACTCGTTCGATTATATAGAAAAATTAACTAGCGCTAAACATTATATTGTATGTAATTTTGTAAATTATTTATTTGAAATTGTATTTTTATAGGCAAAATAAGTGATAAAATGCCGTAATATTATCTTAAATTTGTAAAACAGCAAAGGGGGTGTCCAATTGGGTTTGGGTCGGTAAGTTTTTTTAGCTTCAAGTTAAAATATACCTACATGGTTAAAAATAACTTGATATTTTTGCCGTTTTGACCTCTATAAGATCATTCTAATGGCTTTAAAATAATAGTAAGTAATAAAGATCAAAACGTCGCCTAGTAACTAAAATGCTCCCTACTGGAATTCCAACTCAAAAGCATCAGATTATTAGATGTTCTTTTCAGTCCCAATCTTTTTTATTGATTTTGCTGGAATGGCAATTTTATTTTTAGATCTTTGTGTGTTTTCAGATGCTATGATCATTCAGATATTACGATTCTCATTTAAATTAAATTCAGGAATATTGATGTATTTAATATAAGATTTAAATTATTTTTGTACAGGGGAGATCCAAATATCTTTAAACGGGCTTTGTATCTTCGTTATTCGTAGAATAAGAAAAAAACTGTAAATACGAAAGTTTTGTACATTTTTCTGTTTTTACAATTTTTAATAAAAATTGACTATAGAATTTAAAAAATATTACACAAAATTAATAAAAAAATCGTGAAATTTAAATGTAACACCTTGAATTTCATATATCCCATGCCGATCTTCATTTTTTTTTCGAATTATCTTAAAATTAATAGTTGCAAAATTTGAAAGGATTTACATTTTAACATAGGGTAAAACCAGTTGTATAGTCATATCTTAGTTTTTAATGGTCTTTCTTATGGCGTCGTTTTTATTCAGATTTTTTTTCTGCTTAGAATTTGAAGTGATTTACGTAAGTAAGACAAAATAAAGATAGGAATGTCATTCGTTTTGCCGTGTCATTAGGTTTCCTGAAGGTCAAACCGTTTAGATTTTACAGCCTCTCTTCTACTTTCCTAAATTGTCAGTTTTCAAATGTGAAAATGATACAAACTGTTTATGAACTGTCAGTAAATTCAAAATAACTTGTAAAATGTTTGTATAAATGTGCCCAAACCCATTTCTCTGTCAGCAAGTTATATACTCCTGACGTGAACCCATCTAGTTTTAAATACAATGTAATGGATGACTTCGTCATAGTGTCAAAAGGTACTTTCTGCCTTTCGGCCGCTGAATCTCGGGGACGGTTTCAGATAAACTGTTGAAATTTGGTACATTTTTAGAACACACGGGACTCTCGAACCAGAACCACTTTAAACTGGTTTTCGTTTTTTCGTCTATTATATTCTGTTTCAGACATGTATAGAGTAACAAAGCCTCATTAGGTATGCAGAAAGACTACAGGGCGACCCACCAATAATTTATGCCACTTCCATAGTTTGGCTTTAATGTCATTGCAAAATTCCTTCCTTTCATCAAGGGCAGGTAGTACAACCCAGTTTTGGGTCTATTTATGCGTTTTGCCGATTGTTATCCGTTCGGAAACACTGAAAATGGTACGCCAACGGCGTGCGGTTGGATGCTTATAGAAATAATTTAAATTTAACGAAATTTTATTTTACGAAAATTAGAATTATACATAATACATATACAGGGTGGGTCAACTAAGTGGCCTTAGACTATTAGGATTAGCTGAAAAAATTAAATACAAAAGTGTTTCGGATTTCAACAATATATATTTTTACGGTAACTGTTATTATACAGGGTCGGTCAAAAATGCTGGGCGTGGTCTAAATGCAATGTTTTAAATAAGAACTTACATTTTTTTATTCATTTTCGGATTCTTCATAAAATTCTAGAAAAAAAATTATATTGAAGTGATATAGCTAAATTTAACGGTTTATGAGATATTAATGTTTAAAAATTGTAAAAAAGACCTGTGAATCTTCACATTATTTATTTATAACATGAATTATTTCGAAGTAATACGTAGTAAACAGACGAGGTAATTCAAGAATACTAAAAATATAAAAAAACACCACTTAAAACTTACAACTTAAACTTAAAACAGGTTATACCGTTAAATTCACTGCAAATGTTCAAACGTATGCCCATTTTGTCGAATGCATATTTCCAACCTTCTCTCAATATTTTCAAGGACGCCTTGAAGAGTTTGTGGTGTAATTTCAACAAATGCATTCCTTATTCGATCCTTCATATCTTCTTGGTCAATCGGAGGAACTTTGTAGACCTTCTCCTTGACATATCCCCATAGGAAAAAATCGCACGGTGTGAGATCCGGCGATCTTGTCTGGCCACTGAATTTGACCTCCTCTTCCTATCCACCTATTGGGATATAACTGGTCCAAATACTGACGAACATTGAGTGAAAAATGAGGCGGAGCACCATCTTGCTGATACCGCATGTTTTGACGTTCTCGGATAGGAACATTTTCTAAAAGAATTGGAAAATGATTCACTAAAACATTTAGGTACATTTCTCCATTTAAAACACCGTCAAAAAAATGAGGTCCATTAATTCGGTTTCCGAGAATCCCACCTCAGACATTAAGAGACCATACTCTTTGATTGTCAATTGTTCTCATCCAATGGGGATTTGTGGTACTGTAATAGTGCATTTATGCCTATTAACTACACCATTGCTCTTAAACGAAGCCTCGTCCGTGAATAAAACATTTTTTAAAAATAACGCATCTTCATTAATATGCATCTGAAGGATCCTGCAAAAGTGTACCCTATTTTCGAAATCATCATCATAAAGTTCTTGCGTCAAATATAAATGGTAGGGATGGTATTTGTGTTTTCGAGATGTTCTGGAAACGGTACTGTGACTTATATCTAATTCACTGCCAAGTGAACTTACTTGAGGATTTTCTTCCAAACTTAACAAAACCTTTAATTCATTGTCTTCGTTTATTATGAATTCTTTTTTTCTTTTTTTAGGATAAGCAACACTTCCTGTTTGTCTAAACCGATATAGAGTTTTTTTTTACACCTACACGGCTTGGCGGTCTTCTACCTGGAAATTTTTCTTGGTACGTTTAGCAGTTTTTATTTTACGCTGACATTCACCAATTAGTAAAGTCATGTCACTTAATTCGTTGATGGAGAACTTTTGATTAAACGCCATAAAAATTTATACTTTAAAATGTAAAATTTTGAATACTGACAAAACCTCAAATGACATTTGCATTAACTGGTGTTTTTCCTACAAAAGTACAAGTAACGTCGCCCAAGAAACTAAACAATAAAATAACAAATCTTATGTTATGCCGCAGGTATAATTTACAATTTTTAAACATTAATACCTCATAAACCGTAAAATTTAGCTATATCACTTCAATATAATCTTTTTTCTAGAATTTTATGAAGAATCCGAAAATGAATAAAAAAATGTAAGTTCTTATTTAAAAAATTGCATTTAGACCACGCCCAGCATTTTTGACCGACCCTGTATAATAACAGTTACCGTAAAAATATATATTGTTGAAATTCGAAACACTTTTGTATCTAATTTTTTTCAGATAATCCTAATAGTTTAAGAAATAAATGGGGGTGCCACTTGGTTGATGTATATATATCTATATATATATATATATATATATATATATTTCATATACATAACATATATATATATATATATATATATATATATACCATTTTATATATATTATATATATATATATATATATATATATATATATATATATATATATATATATATATATATATATATATATATATATATATTTTATATATATTTTTTTGAAAAACAAATTTCTTGGGATGAGGTTCATACAAAGGAATAAAACAAAATTATTTCATAACTTTGTTAGTTTTTTTTCGTGTTTTTTTTTTATTTTTAAAAATTCAAACGTTTCGGCTATTTTTTTAGCCTTTATCAATGATCGTTTGTACACTAAAAAAATGAATAAAAACATGAAAACAAGTGGTAAGAATCATGGACTAACATTATATGAAATATGATATTATTAACCACAAAGTGGAAATATACATTTTTTTTTATTTTTATTTATTACTTACCCAAGGCAGAAATCATTTCACGTCAAATTTATGTATATATATATATATATATATATATATATATATATATATATATATATATATATATATAGGGATGTCCCAAAATGTCCAACCAATAATTTAGGAAGACATAGATTTGATTAAAATATCGGGATTTAGCCATATTTGCTGTAGTCCAAAAGTTAATATTAAGAAAGATACATGGCTAGTAGTTCTTTCTTTATCAAATTGGGTTCAAACTCAATACTTTGGTAGTTAACTAGTCAATAATGTCTTGTTTTCTCCGAGATGAAGTTGGTGTCTTCTTTATGCGCCGTGAATGATAGCTTGCATTATCCATAACCACTACCAAATCAGCCGGAAGTTAATTTATCATTTTACCAGAATAGTCTTTGAAAACATCTAGATTCATGTCCTCTTAGTAATCTCCCGTCCGGCACGACTGAAAAGGTAGGAAACCTTCTTTTAAAAATCCCTTCCAATGTGTGCAATTATTGGTATCTTCCGTTTTCCCGAAAACAGCTCTGGATATAGTTTTGTCTTGCCACATTTTTTGTACTATACCTTCATTGATCCACGCCACATCAAGATAAAAAAATTCTCTTTTGAGAACTCTCTACTGTTCTATACTTCTCAAGAATTTTAGTCACCCTCAAACAATTTCATCGCTTTCCAGTAAAAGTGCTGCTCGGTTATGATTTTCCCATATTTTTTAAAGTTGTCCTTATGAGTTTTCAAGTTATCGAAAGAATACTGTCATCTTGGTCAAGCTCCATCAAAATTTTATCTAGAGTGGCTATTTCTTTTTTAAAATAAAGAGAGTGTATTGTACATTTGGTGTCTTTATCAAAGACTTTTGCTGGTCTTCCTGGAATTTTCTTGGGAGGTTCCACTTGACCTGCTACCTTTCTTTCCCGCAATAATTTTAAAATGGTGCACTTTCCAATTCCAGTCATTGGAGAACATAGTTCAACAATGTCTTGTACAGTAAAGCTAGGGTAAACGTGTTTTATGCAATCGTGTACATTTCAAATAATAACTTTTTGACTCACTGACATTGGAAAATTATTAGAACATCTTTTCGTTGGAGTGAATGTCGCTATTTTATTAATATTCTTATAGTACTGTTACCAGTATGGCCTAACAGCAAATACTAACATGTTTAAAACACAACTAAGAAGTATTTGTAATGTGTGTTTATTACCTGCCTCCATTAAATACTAGCCTAAATGTAATCTATAGTAATAAAACCTCATTAGATATTCAAAATGACAGGGATTTATAAGGATCTTTATTATTATTTCTATAAACAATGTTTACCTACGCCTATGAATGACCCCGAAATTCAGCCAAACTTGACGGATTCCCCATTTTATTACTCTATACATTTCTAAAATAGACTATAATAAAAAAAAAAGGATTTTAAGGAGTGTCATTTGATAACGATAACTGTCGAAAAAATTGAAATTCTCAGAAAACTTTCCTATTTGCGGTCTTCCGAAATCAATTTAAGATGGGCGAGATCGAGTTTGGGAAGTATTTTTTTTAATTTTTGAAACTTTTTAAGGAAAAAGTAAGGATCAATTTGACTCATCTGGTGCCTAAATGGTTCATTTTTTTCCGATTTTTTTTGCTGCCGTTCGCTAAAAATTAGTTTTATTGAAAGACACAATAAGGGGAAAATAATAATTAGACAAATAAGTACAAAATTTCCTACCAGGACAAGCTTCGGACGACAAAGCTTTTTGGCATTTACTAATACCAGACATACATTTCCTTTAACTCGCTGGCTCCACGGTTTGGGTACAGCCTCCGCCCGATCTAATATATTTCTTCTTCAAACCATTGCAGTATTTCCCAATAAAAAAGTCATTGTGCTCACTTTTTTAACTTTCCGATCATCTGTTGTTATTTTTTTCGTCATTATCTGAGGACTCATGTGAAACGTCACAACTTCTATATAATTCAATCCCTTTTTGGAAGCCCTGTAGGTATATCACTAAATATATGTGAAAACCCTGTACAATATTGGAGAGATTGATCTGCCAATAAATCTGGAACATTCTGTGATGTGATGTCAATTGTGAAATCAACTAATTTTAAAAATAATTTTATATTTTTAAAACAATATTTCATTTGATAAAACGGCCCTAAATTATTGTCTGTTTACATGTTGAGGAAATAAGCAATCTTGCAGTGTCACTGACAATTAACACTGAATATCTGAATATGCTAAAATTGCGTTTTTTTTTTAGATAATGAGAAATGTAAACGAACAAACATAAAATTTTTGGTAATGTGATTTAAGGCAGAAAAATGTCATATTTTATACATTAAATAACCAATTAACAACCTTGTGCCTTGACACTGCCGATTTTTTATATTGAATCTGATATTATTAACGCTTTTTGGAAGTTTTTAGAATCTCAAAATGTATTTTTGTATTGTGTAATAATTGTATATACGAGGTGTTGCATTATTTGACCGACAAAATGTACTTATATTAACAATGTTCCCTTTTTAAGATACAGGCTGTTAAAATTTAGTACATTGTTAATAGATTTTTCGTTTTATTTTTTGCCCAAGAATATTGTATAAAATTTTATCGGTCGTATATTGCAACACCCTGTATATAAAATGTCCGGATTATTTTGAATATAAGATGCTAATAATGCTATTTTAATTAATTTAACCGAATGTGATGCCAAAAGTACGTGTTTGGTATATTTTGACCTCTGTTTTTTATAATTTCTCACTAAAGTGGGATTTTTACAAGTTGGGTTTAAACCAAACGTGAAGTTGCAATCTCACACTATTCTGGAATTTAAGAGGATATCGTAAAAACTCTCGCGTTGCACTTTTTGTGGTGTTTAATAATTCTACTCGAGGTGTATAATCAGTCAACAAATGAGCTCTCATAGTGGTAGTACCATGACAATATCTTTAACGGGAGAAAAGAAAGAATTACGTCGATAACAGTAGGAGTCCTAGGAGTTAACCATTTGATAGCGGAAACAAGGTTCCTTTACTAAGAAACATAAATAACAGTACCGTTCCATATTGAAAAAGAAAGAATTGACAATTTTTTTTAATGATCTTACTTCAAGAGGCATATTCTTGAAGGTTTGGGCATCACTTTACTGTTTGCAGCATTCAATTTTAACTACAAATATTTTAACTAATTCCCAAACAACATGGCAACATTGCAACTTGCTTGGACATCAATTTGATGACAATATCATCACCTGTGTTTTGTCAACAAAGAAGTATAAAAAAACCTGTAGGTTTGAAAACGATTCAATTATTTTTTTCAAAAATGGTAGGGACCCTATGTTATTTAAGCATTTTTTAATCAAAATAGTCCATACTATCACGTGTTAAAATATTTGTAGTCAAACCTTTAACATCCTGAATACTAAATATCAAATTTTAACTTTTTTCAAATGCCGTGTTAACAGTGAGTGTTTCCAAAAATTAATAAAGAATATAAACTTACCACTCTTAACTTACTTGCAAAAAATGTGTAGGCATTTTGTAGAATTTCATATAATTAATTCTTTTTCATAATACAATTAAAAATATGTTAACGATGTGCTTAAAACAAAAGGTTTTTGATATCCTCTTAGGTTACAGATTTGTACAGTTTCTATCACAAAAGGTTTTTGATATCCTCATAAAACAATTAATAAATATGTTTTCTTAAAAATGAATAAAACAAAATACAACCTAAAATGTGTATGTTAAATATAAAAGTGTAAATAGAGTTGTTGGTTTACCTTTAATTTTACTTTACAATGTGAAGGTAAACAAGGTGTGTCAAATTATACCAAAGGCTGGTACTTTGATTTTCGATAAACATTTAACACCCTAAGTATACCACATGAAATATTAAGTTTCATTATTCTGTATGTATTCTTACTGCAGAAAAAAAACGATATCGATATAATAATAGGTTTTTAAAGCATTAACTATGCAAAATGAGGTGGTTGTATGTATATTCTCTTCTTCTGTGATTATTTTTAATATTTCTCTTATGTTTATTTCTTATAAAGAAGTGAAATATATGTATTTATATATATTTGTTAAGTTTTATTTATCCTGCTGGTTGTTTAATTGAAATAATTTTGATCTAGGATTCTCTCGACCCCATTATGTTTTGATTTTTTTTTATATTGATTAAAATCTCTAGTAAGAAATAGAAATATTTTACACTTTTATTTAACTTGTTTCCTTCCTCTGTCTTTTGGTTCAATATTTAACATACCTATGTAATAATAATATGGTGCCTACCATGTAGTAAAAAGTTTCGAATATCTTGTACAGGGTACGTAAAAAAGTTCAATTATTGGCAAACTTATTGTTGATTTTAGCAGAAAGAGTTAACATAGTTATTTTTTGGTATCTTAGATACTTTTCGGTATCTAAGATACTTTAAAGTAACTAAGTTACTCAAAAGTAACTATGATACTTCTGACAACTCTGCAAATGATAGTGTTTGTTCGCTGTTGATTATTCTGATACATATTAAATTTATTCTACCCAAAAGTACTTAGAAAATGTTTGATTTATTTACACACTTGACTCTTATGGGGAAACAGAATTTTTCTACGACTGCTATGAAAACTGTCTAAAAACGCACGCCAAACAAGATCTGAAAATTACTAATTTCATTAGTAATTTAATTGCTTAGGTTTGACCTCACTGATGGATGACTAGCACAAATGTCACTAAAGCTTAAATCAAGTAGGTCGTGGTTTTCGATTGCCTGGTTACTTTCATTTTAATTTCAATCTGTCAAAAATATTTTATTTTTTTGCCAAAATCACCTTTTGTTGTGTAAAAATGGAGAGTGAAAGTGAATTTGACTGTACGCCACCAGAAATAAAGGAAAAACCTACAAGCGTCTCGCTAAACCTTTTTCCGGAAACTTCCAGATACAAATATGAAACCGCGTACATGAAATTTCAGCAGTGGAAAGCAAGAAGCAATGTAAAGTCATGAAGTTTGAAGAACTATCAAAGAAATACAAAGCATTCACATTGTGGTCGATATTCTCTATGCTTAAAGCTACCTTAAAAGTAAAGCGCAATATTAATATTTCCGATTATATGAAACTACAGTCGTTCCTAAAACGAAAATCAGAAAAATATACACCAAAGACGTCCAAAATTCTAACGGAGGAGGATTTTTCAAAATTTTTAAATTCAGTACCGGATGAGCAATACTTGTTAATAAAAGTACGTACTAAAAGCAAATTTTATGGCATATATTTTTTTTAATCGTAAACATTACAAAAATGTATTAAATATTATACATTTAAACTTTCAGGCCGCAGTTGCTATCGGTCTAGCAGGAGCTTGTAGACGTGACGAATTGCATAAATTATCAGTCAATGAGATCAAAGATTTAAATTCGGCTATGCTGATCAAATTAACAAACACACAAAAAGAAAATTATCATTTACCTGATTGGAAACTTCTACAATATATGTAAAAAGTTTTATCAGACCCAGAAATATATCCGAAAACAGATTTTTCTTGAATTATCAAAATGGAAAATGAACTAGACAAGCTGTAGGCATCAATAAATTTGGACGCATGGCTACAGAAATAGCCAATTTTTTGAAACTGCCCAACCCGAGCGAATATACAGGCCATTGCTTTCGGCGTTCATCGGCAACAATACTCGTTAATGCTGGTGAGGATTTACTAACTCTTAAACGCCATGGGGGATGGCGTTCTAGTGCAGTGGCTGAAGGATACATAGACGATTCAATTGAGAATAAATTAAAAATTGCAAACAAAATTGCAGAATCTGTAGACCAAACTTCGACGTCCTGGTCCTCACATGAATTGCAAGAATCTGAAACTTCCCCGCCAATAAACAAGATATGCCAGCACACAGTTTCCAAAACTGCACAAATGTAACCATAAATTATAACTTCGAATAGAGCTACTTTACTTTATATTTTGCGCTATTAACGTTACATAATTTGTTAGATTTTGTTGTGATTGAATAAACTATGTGATGTACTTAATTGTTTAAATCTAGCCTAATCGTGAATTGTACTTTTGTTGTTAAAATTAACCTCTTGCTATTTTCGCTTATAATCTCCCTAGTGCTTCAATTATTTCCAGAAATTTTTCGAGTACAGATTTTTCAAAAATTATCGAGTCGAACTGAGGGATAATTTTCAAAGGAAAATTGTGTAGGGGAAAATATCGGATTATTAATTCAAGCGCGTGGGAGATTGGGTAAGAAAATTTCACACGAATTCAAACTAAAATTTAAATAATAGGTAATAAAAATGTCTACAAAGAATAAAGTTCGGCACGTATTAATTTGTAGTGTCAGTTGTTATTCTCATTCTAATTATGTATTTTCCTTGGATCTTAGTAAAATAAAACATTTCATATCGCTTTAGAAACATGTTGAGTTAATGATCTTGAATGAATTTGTGCTACTAAAGTAATAGGAAATTTCACTTTTATATGAAATTTGATGTAACATGTGAGGTACGTAAAATCATATCGTTTCTATCCTTTATCAAATTAAATTTAAAAAATATATATATTCCTTGGATTTTAGTAAAATAAAACATTCCATATTGGTCCTAACACTGGAACCTGTGGTGGAAGATAGATCAAAATACAAGAGTTCTAACCACACTACACCACCACTTGTTACGTTCTGAACGCGCGTTTCGCTCACCAAGTTAGCATCATCAGCAGATGATATAAACTAAAGTAACTTATCCTAACCGAGACTATTTATAGGTAAATGTGGTCACACTTGGTTGCACCCGACTGCACCGTTGTCAAGTAAACAATAGAGAGGACTATAGGGAATAGGCCCTCTGTCTTTATTTAGTGCTTTCTTACCACATTTAACTATTTCTATACTCTCAAATGCATCCAATAATCTATTATTAGATACATTTTTAATCAACTTAAGATTATTTATTCCTATTCGGTGATTGTTTTCCAAAGCATGTTGGGCAACGCTTGACTTTTCTGTTCTTCCGTATCTTAAATGTGCCATGTGTTCGTTAAAACGAATGTTTATGGAGCGTTTAGTTTGCCCAACATATTTTAGATCGCAGTCATTACAGCTAATTTCATAGATGCCACTCCTCTCCCTCAAGTCGACTTTGTCTTTAGGGTTTCCAAGAAGATTTTTCAAACTATTCTCCGTTATGTAGGCTACTCTAAAACCTACGTTTTTAAATACTTTTTCTAGACCTCTCGTATATCTGGGAATATTGTATTACTATGAATTTATTGGAAGCCTCAGGTATTTGAAGAGTAGTGGCATCTTTTAACATTTTCTTATGCTTATGTCTATTTACTAGTTTATGTACAAAATTATCATTATATCCATTACTTTTAGCTATATTTTTAATCCGATTCATTTCATTGTTAAAACGTTCTTTACTTAGTGGAAAATTGACTAACATGTGAGTTAAGAAATGGAATGCTGCCATTTTGTGTTGACGGCAATGAAATGAGTCGGATGTTATATACCTATCAGTATTAGTAAATTTCCTATAAATATCAAATTCTAATTTATCGTTATTTCTAATAACTAACGTGTCGAGAAAAGATAATTGCCCATTGTTCTTCTTTTCGTACGTAAAATTAATGGAAGGATATTTATTGTTTAATGTTTCTAAGAAAGTGTCCAAATTTTCTGTTTTAGTATCAAAAATAGCAAATATATCGTCTACGTATCTATACCACACCCTTGGGAAATACTTGAGTTCTTTTTTGAATTGGGTTTCTAATCTGCCCATAAACAAATTTGCAAGGAACGGAGATAAGCAATTGCCCATCGCAGTTCTCTCTAGTTGTTTATAATATTTATTGTTGTACTGAAAAAAATTTTGATTCATACATAATTTTGTGAGAAGTACTCATCAATAATTTCTTTCTTCAAATTATTGATTTCAAGTAGTTCCTTTAGGTACTCTAAAGCTAGTGGTATGGGTACACTAGGAAACAATGAGCTTACATCAAAAGATATTAAAATTTCACCTTCTTTTAAGTGAACATTCTTAATTTTATCTAAGAATTCTAACGAGTTAGTAACCTCAAAGTTATCATACGAGATATTTAATTTGCCGAATTCTTCTACTAACCATTTTGAAATATTGTACGTTGGTGATCCAACAGCTGAAACAATAGGTCTCATGGACTTCCCAGGCAATACAGTTTAGATAACTGTGGGTTACTATGTGTTAGTTTGAATTTTAGTTTATCGGACACAAGGTTTTTACACTGTTTTAAAGTACTTTTTACTTCTGTTATCATTTTTGATAACGGGTTTTTCTCAATTAAATCAAAAGGACCAGTTTGAATCAAATTGTCTACTCTTTCAAAATAATCTGTTTTGTCTAGTATAACAACCTTATTTCCTTTGTCAGCTTTTAAATAAAAACATTCCTTTTTCTTCAGTCCCTGGATAACTTCAGTGTTTTTACGAGAAACATAATTTGACCTGTTGTTAACAACGTTTTTTGAGATTTGATTTCTGCAAGCCTCTCTAATGAATCCCTTAGTTGACTCTGGCACGTATTGAATGGAACTTTCGATATTCCCTATAATAGTTGGTAAACTATTACTGGAAGCTCTGCAAAATTCAAACCTTTATTCAAAAGGGCGATTTCTCTATTATCAAAAGACTGAGAAGAAAGATTTTCTACAATGTTCTCGACTTCCGAAGAAATTTGTTTTTGTGGTTTCAACTTTCTCAGTTTGTTTTTAAGTGAACACATTTTCTTCAAAAATTTGGCATCGATAACTACGAACATTTTTCTTTGAAAATCTAACCACTGTTCAAATTCTAAATTACTAAGCTTATAAGTGAGTTTTTTAAATAATCCGTATGCTTCAATTTCAAGCATACTTCGTTTGCTATACAGATTTTTAATTTCTAAATCTAGCCACTTTTGTTTGGCAAAAGATTCAACCTTCCCAGTAACAGGTGATTGTTTAGGGATCTTGACTAAAATGAATTTAGGGAAAACTGAAAAAGACTTGCATGATTTTAGAAACCAAAATATCTGCTGCTATTAACCTAATCTTAGTACAGTACTTACAATAAAGGTTTTGTTCCGTTGACCGTGAAGCCATGTTAAGTCCTAACACTGGAACCTGTGGTGAAAGTTAGATCAAAATACAAGAGTACTAACCACACTACACCACAACTTGTTACGTTCTTACGTTACGCAGAACGTAAGAAGTAAGTAAAGAACGTTTTAACAATGAAATGAATCGGATTAAAAATATAGCTACAAGTAATGGATATAATGATAATTTTGTACATAAACTAGTAAATAGACATAAGCATAAGAAAATGTTAAAAGATGCCACTACTCTTCAAATACCTGAGGCTTCCAATAAATTCATAGTAATCCCATATGATCCCAGATATACGAGAGGTCTAGAAAAAGTATTTAAAAACGTAGGTTTTAGAGTAGCCTACAAAACGGAGAATAGTTTGAAAAATCTCCTTGGAAACCCCAAAGACAAAGTCGACTTGAGGGAGAGGAGTGGCATCTATGAAATTAGCTGTAATGACTGCGATCTAAAATATGTTGGGCAAACTAAACGCTCCATAAACATTCGTTTTAAAGAACACATGGCACATTTAAGATACGGAAGAACAGAAAAGTCAAGCGTTGCCCAACATGCTTTGGAAAACAATCACCGAATAGGAATAAATAATCTTAAGTTGATTAAAAATGTATCTAATAATAGATTATTGGATGCATTTGAGAGTATAGAAATAGTTAAATGTGGTAAGAAAGCACTAAATAAAGACAGAGGGCCTATTCCCTATAGTCCCCTCTATTGTTTACTTGACAACGGTGCAGTCGGGTGCAACCAAGTGTGACCACATTTACCTATAAATAGTCTCGGTTAGGATAAGTTACTTTAGTTTATATCATCTGCTGATGATGCTAACTTGGTTAGCGAAACGCGCGTCCAGAACGTAACAAGTTGTGGTGTAGTGTGGTTAGAACTCTTGTATTTTGATTCCATATTGGATTAGAAACATGTTAAATTATTGATCTTAAATTAATTTGTGTTACTAAAATAGTACGAAATTGTATTTTCATATGAAATTTGATGAAAAGGACGTAAAAGCATATCGTTTTTATCCTTTATCAAATTAGTCTTAAAAAATATATATATTGCTTGGATTTTAGTAAAATAAAACATTCCATATCGGATTAGAAACAAGTTAAATTAGTGATTTTAAATAAATTTGTGTTACTAAAACGATAGGAAATTTCATTTTAATATGTAATTTGATGTGACGTTGGTAAAAGCATGTCGTTTCTATATCCTTTATCAAAATATTCTTAAAAAAAAATATATTCCTTGGATTTTCGTAAAATAAAACAATACATATCGGATTAAAATTATGTTAAATTAGTTATCTTAAAAACATTTGTCTTACTAAAATAATAGGAAATTGGATTTTCATATAAAATTTAATGTGACGTACGTTTTTATCCTTTATCAATTGTATTTTAAAAAATATATTTTCCTTGGATTTTAGGACTTTAGGATCTTGAATAAATTTGTGTTACTAAACTAATAGGACATTTTATTTTCATATGAAATTTGCACATCATCTTTTATCCTTTATCAAATTAATATTAAAAATGTATTAAGCTTGGATTTTAGTGAAATAAAACATTCCATGTCGAATTAGAAACATGTTGAATTAGGGATCTTGAATAACTTTATGTTACTAAAGTAATAGGAAATTTTATTTTCTTTCAACTTTTAGTAAAATCAAATGTTTCATGTTAGATTAGAAAAATGCTGAATTTATAACTGATCTTGCATAAATTTGAGTTACTACAATTTTAGGAAATGTATTTTTAATAAATTTTTGAAAAACCAACACATACAAAATTGCAAAAAATATGTTACTGTTTTTGAAATATAAAACAAATTTTATGAAAAATAATTCGCCTCAACTTAAATTTGAAACCAGGACTTACCGGGACAACGTATTAACCAACCGAGCTAACGAGTCCTGTTTCATTTTTACCTTATCGGGGAACATATGCATCATCAATTTCAAAGTGTTGAGTGTGAATTTAAATTTCTCAAATAAATCCAACACAGAATTGAAAAATAACAGCAGATATATTACTAATTATATTTTTAATAAATTATGTCATATTTCATGGTATTCTTGATACACATCTTCTCGTCGCATAGGTGAATAGATAGGACTCGGCACTTCGCTAGTACTGATCATAAAATTTCGATGTTTGAGAACGTAAAAATAGTATTTTGACACTACTTTATTTCTTTTTGTATTCCCCAAACGATTCAACATGGTTGGTTATCAAGAAGGGTTTCTTGTATCTTCTTAAACAGGTTCTCCTCCAATAGTTCTATACCAGCTTCCTTTACTAAATATTTTAAAAGTGGCAATGTACGGTGTTGTTTCTCTATTTCTTCGACACTCGCAAAATTTACAAAAGCCGTACTTATTAATTTCTTCCATTTTAAATATAAGAAATTGTGTAAATCTTCTGCAACAATTATTGGTTTGACAGCTTGCTTATGGGAAATATTTGCTGCCATAGCCTTCTAAGATTTGTGAATAGAATTTCGGTCAAGCTCATATTATTCGTCATTTCATTTTGACATAAGCGTGTGAAAAGTTTTCACACGGTGTTTGAAAAAATTTCTCAGTCTTGTCAAAGTTGAAAGAATAAAAATAATCAAAATTGTATTTTTATTTTCTGCAGTCGTAGAAAAAGTATCGTGTGCAACACGTTTGAAAATGTTTGTGTTTCATCATAATTTTGGTCGTAACTGATTTAAAATAAACTATTTATAATATCCTTCCAGTAAGCATTTTTCTAAAGCAAACAATCTAGTAGGTTTAGAAAAATAAATGCATAAACAAAAGTTGCACTGTATGCTGTCAGTCAGAAGTTTGATGTCAAGGTGTTTGAAACTTGAATAAAATGTATTTTTAAAAGATTTTTTTATCTGATTTTGAATTGTTATGTAGAAAGTAGTTACAGTGCCTACAGTTTGTTAACTATACGGATTAATTAGAGAAAGGTAAGTAAAATTTAAAAACGTTTTTTTTTGTTAAAATTTAATTTGGTATGTGGCCGCAGAGCTTATTTACTGCTTACATGCGCAAAATGTATTATTATTTTTTTAAAAACACTTTCTTACATTGAAATATTGCTTTCTGTCATTCTCCGTTTTTCCAGTTTATTCGGTTTTAGATACAGTAGTGTCTGTAGAAAAAAAATATTTTAAAAACTTTTGCCCCAATTCGCCTCCAGGCAAAATTTTTAATTTTTTGATGTATGTTGTATTTAAAAAAAAATAATAAAAATAACATTATGGATTTTTTACTTATACCTATACTAGAAACGAAAGTTTCTTGTTTTATTGAGAAGGTACGATGCAAACCAAAGTCTATTAGGTGAAGTTTTCCTAGGGTTAAGCATTTTTAGATATACAGGATGTTTGCAAGTTAAAGAGAGATGTTTTGAAAACTGCAAAACTCTTGTTTGAATAAAATCTGGATTAAAACTGTTCATGAGACTAGAAATAGATACCTTAATGAGAAAAATAAATAAAAAAAAATCTTACATTTTTCATTTGCTAACTGAATTCTTCTATTACAGAGTAATCCAGAGCAAGTGAAAACATGAATCTTAAAAGAATAGATGTGTTTAATTTCTGGATTGATAAAAACGGTAATCGTAAAGATAAAAATCTGCAAGTATGCCGCGAGATCTTAAATATAATGAATATCAAAAGCCCCAAGTTTGAAGAGTCTACAAAAAGAAAAATTAATGAAATTTGCGACCAGCTATCCAAAAGGTGGAAAAAAAGTAATCGTACGAAGAGTAGGTTTTTAAAACAAAACCCTAAATGGATAAATAGTACTGTTCTTCTATTCCCGCAAATGGATAACATGCAAACGCCAACAAACTTCCTGGGAAGACCCGAAAAGTCATTTTCCTCGAGTAGTGAAAGAACTAGAAGAAAAATTAAGGAATTAGCAACAAGTTGCGAGCAAAATCAGTTAATTGGGGCAACAAAGCTAAGTTTAAAAAAAGAGGGAAAAATAGATGAAGTCAAAGTGCTCAAAGAGAGTCTCGAAACCTCTCCTACTAGAGCCTCAAAAATAATAAGCAATTGGAATATACAGAAATCAAAGCCAATTATACCATACACAAGTGAAGAAGCACTTAGCTTGATTATTGAGACTAAGTTATCAAAAAGTGACTATTTAACCATCAGAAGAGAAGGAAAAGAAAGAAACTTTGATGTTTATCCTTCATACAAAAAAAATTTGCAGGCAAAATTATGCTGTTATCCATCTCCTGATAACATTTTGGTAACAGAGTTATCTGCAAAAATTAAGTTACAAGGGCTTTTAGACCATACTGTTTCCCGAATTATTTTATCTCAATCAGAAGTTTTTGAAAATACATCTGGACCTCTTGACTTAATTTTAATCACAAAATGGGGGTGTGACGGTAGCACAGGTCACAGTGAATACAAGCAGTTTATTGAAACTAAAAATGCTTCAGATTCAAATATTTTTTTAACTTCACTTGTACCTTTGCAATTATTTTCTTACTCAAAAATCGATCAGACTCAAAAAATAATTTATTGGCAGAACCCTAGACCATCGTCAACGAGGTATTGTAAGCCACTTCACTTTTATTTTCAGAAAGAAACTACTGCTTTCACATTACAAGAAGCAGCCTCTGTAAAAAAAGAAATTGATGAACTAAAACCTACAGAGATGAATCATAACGGTCAATTTTTATCTATCAAACACCAAATGAAAATGACGATGATTGACGGGAAGATCTGTAGTGTTATGACAGAGATATCTTCAAGCCAAGCCTGTAACATCTGTGAAGCAACACCTAAAATAATGAACAATATACAAAATGTAAAAACTAGACCAATTAACAACGAGGCCCTTGATTATGGATTATCGACTCTCCATGCGTGGATACGCTTCATGGAATATTTTTTACATCTGGCTTACAGACTAGATATCAAAAAATGGCAGGCTAGATCGCAAGAGGAAAAGAACAGTGTAAAAGAAAGAAAGAAAAATATTCAGCTTAAATTTAGAACCGAAATGGGTTTGATTATCGATAAAGTAAAAGCAGGTGGAAGTGGAACAAGTAATGATGGCAATACCAGTAGAAGATTTTTTGCTGATCCATTAGTTACCTCCAAGATATCAGAACTAGACGAAGAATGCATCAGACGTTGCTCTTGTATATTACAAGTCATGTCATCAGGTTTTGCGATAAACGAAAGTAAATTTCAGGAATATGCGGAAGAAACTGCTAATTTGCTGGTAAATAAATATCCATTTTACTATATGCCGAGCAGCGTGCATAAAGTCTTAATTCATAGTGCATCAAAACGTCCAGAATTGATACCAACCAAGATCTCTTAAACAGATTCCTAATCTCTTCTGATCCATTTATATCTGGATTAAGAAGTTTACCCAAGAAAAATAAACATATTTTTTTTTCTGAAGCTTTGCATCTGCTTAAGGACGATAGTTCATCATTGGCACAAAGTGAATCATCCGATTCCGAAGAGGAATAGTATTATTAATAATTATCTTACTTACTTAATAAGTTCAACTAATTTTTTTTGTTAATCATTATTTTACTTGCTTAATAGAGTTTAACTAATTTTTGTGGCCTATTTTTTACTGTAAAAAATTTAAATCAAACAAAAGAATATTTTGGCGTTACAATCGGGGGGGGGGGTCATTTAGTTAATTTTCTATGGTCCTACCCTTTTTTGCAAATTCTTAGGCCACACACATGTTTTAACGCTCATTCCTAAAATACTCATACATGCAAATTAGAAATAAGCCTTCCAGTCATTTCCTCCACCCTGTATAATTTTTTGATGGTGTTTCTTTTTACACCAAATAGCGTTTGTGTCTTATACTACTGCATTTTATCACATTCTAAAGTTTATTTTGAACAAACAATATTTTTTATCTTTTTGACCAAAATTGTTATTCCAGAGCCCACTGTGCTGCGGCTCGTGCACAAACCTCACACTCGTGTGCAAAGAGTCAGTTTCTAAACTTGTTGCACAATATACTATTTTACTACGTGTAAATAAAACGCACACAAATGGAAACAGTACAAGAGTATATTATTATGTAAGTTATAAAATATATAACAGTTATCAAAATAATACATGCATTTTACGACCAACGCAATAACTAATCGAAAAATTACTAAATTCATTAGGTTCCGACCTTTTCAACATTTCCAGACTTAAATATTATTGCGTATTGTCTGAATAGTGAACGGCTTTTTCTTCGACTATTTGGACTAAGACAGTTAACATAGCATGTTAAAATTCATGTTTTATGTAAAGTTTCATTTAGATCTGGATGGACCACGTGACACCTACATTGTCAAGTTGTACTTACTATTTTCCCAGTATACCTTAAAAATAAACAAAATAAAAAGAAGGGGGTAGATGGATAAAAAATATATATTTAACACTTTTTTAAATACACTATTAAAAATAAGTGAATTTTTTAAAACATTTGTTGGATCAAGTAGAGTACAAAACAGACATTTCAGTTGTAAGCAGATACATAAAAATAGAAAAATAGATCTTCTGTAGTAAATGCATTTATATAAATATTTATTACACTAAAAGATTAACAATAAAAGATCCATAAAGGTTTATATATTCTTTTACCTGTAAGACAAAATCATGTTCCAAAAATGCATGAATACTGTAACCTTAACCACATTCCTCCTTAAGTTTACAAATCACTTAAGTAGTTATCCTAAGCAGAGACACCGAATTCCTTCTATACAAGTGAAGAAACTGATAAAAAGGCTTTATTTTGCAGCCACACAGATAAATCACATTGCAATAACGTATTTTTATAATCTAAATATTGAAATATTTTTTTTTATAAAACCAACGTCTTTAATAAAAACTATAGTAATACACAATACACATTTATTTCTTTTAATATCAAGAACATTAGTTGGGGTGGATACTTCAAAACTGTTTAACTATTTTTGACAATTTTGCTATTTTTGACAATAAATGCATCAAAATAAACTTGTGTTCTTGGAAAATTTTTAATATCTTCAAATGTATCATTTGGTTCGTTCCAACACACACATTTGTATCGTTATATAGCGGTTATTGCAATCGGCGGGATCAGTGTTGTGCGCATACCTTGGCTTACACAGTCCCCTAAACGACAACAAAATTAAACTGAAAAAAAAAACATACATTAGGCTGTATTTGTATTGGTTTAACGCTTGAACTATACTGTATGCGATGCTTAAATAAATTTCACATATAAATACTATATAATAAACCTATCATCAGACAGAGGTAACAATTTTTTTATTAAATTAAAATAGTTTAAAATAAAAACTTAATAAACCGATATACACTACAAATTATACACTGTGGTCCGAATTAAATTGGAACTTTTTTTAGGCTTTATTATTTTTCTTATTTTTTGACCGATTTTAAAGATTTTTTGGTATGTTTTAGTTGAATCATTTCTGAGTTAACTCTGATTTCTCCACTTATTTGTGTGTACAGGGTGCGCAAAAAAAACGAATTTTTCTAAAACGCTGATTTTAAAGTCGTTGCAAAAATCAGGTAATTCCCATATTTCTACGATTTCATGTCAAAATGGTTTATTGGTTTTCGGATAATGACCAGCAACTTGAAGATTTTGATTGAATTAAATTTTTAATAGTTAATTTTCTAATTTAAGTCTCATGCGAGAGTTATTTAATTATAAAATAATAATACATTTTTTTATTTATTAGACTCGAGAAAATTGAACATTAAATTATTTAATCATGAAAAGTAAATAACATCAACGACAACGTTTCATTTTTTTATATCATTCTTCATTATGCATTAATCTTCTTATTAAATTTCTAATAATTCTCGTTTTAGATATTGCGTGATGTCTTTTTAAGCATTAAAATATTTAACTGTGTGGTACAAAAGTCCCAACTAAAAATCAAGTGAGCCTTGATTAAATTTCAAACAAAAGAAAACAGATTGATAGTGAATCTTGACAGTTTCTTTGAGATTTTGAAATATTATTCTTGTGATCTTTATAAGTTGAAATAATTCTTAGTTTAGAAGCTAAATTGTTGATAAAGTCTAATAAAGATTCACCAGAAGCCTTGCCAACATTGAACAAGTGAGAAACATTATTCAAAATGCCCCAGCTTATATTTCGGTAAGTTGTCGAAAAATATCTAAAACAACGAGAATTAGTAGAAGTTCAGTAGGAAGGATAATAAAGAATGACTTAAAATTAAAACCTTTTAAAAAGATTTATTGTCAAAAGTTAACGGCTGACGTAAAGCAAAAACGTCTTGAAAGATGTGAACTTTTATTACAAAGATTCATGTGCCGGCGAGATATTGAAAAAATGTTGTTTACCGATGAAAAAATATTCACTCTTCGACAACCAAAAAACCCTCAAAATAACCGAGTCTATTTTGCCGCTGATATGAAAAAGAGAGATATTCCTTTAAATCGGATGCTAGTTAAAAGGGTGCATTTTTCGGAATCGGTGATGGTGGGAGTTTCCATGAAGGGAAAAACCAACATCATTTTTGTAGATGAGAACGTAACCTCTGAAGTTTACCAACGAGAAATTTATCTCACATGTTACCAGAAATCGAATATATTTGTGATAACTATACCTTCCAACAAGACGGTGCACCTGCACCTGTATAATCCACCGGATAGGTATCGGATCGGATCGGTTCGGATCTTAATCCGGTGGATTATACAGTATGGAGTGTTGTGGAAAGAATGGTTTACAAAGATGTGGTGGTTAACACTGTTCAGGAACTAAAAGAAAGAATAATGTGCTGGCAAAATCTTAACCAAGAAATATTAACAAATTCTATCGGATTATGGCGCCGAAAGCTACAAGCTGTTGTAGAAAATCAAGGTGGTCATATCCACCATCAGTTTTTATCAATTGCTGAAGTTATCTATTGTTTATAATAAAATAATTTAAAGTTCATTTTTCTCATCCATTTATATTTCCTGTTTTTTGCTCGTCTTTTTGTACATTTTTGAAATTTCAGAACACGCCAATCTTGATTTTAAATAGTTTAATATACTTCAGCAAATCAGTGGATCGTTTACTAAACCATCAGCTCCCAGTTGGAACGCACTTTCCCTCTTGCGTCATACCATGAACGGTTTTTCGACGTGTTGTAACGAACCTATTAGTCACATTTAAAGGTATAAACCAGTTCTTAACTCTATTAGCTTGAATATATAATTTTCTCGATATTATTTTATTATACAATATATACCTTAACCTAACATATAATCAACCAATTGGTCCAGAAATGACACTTAACATTCACTCAATTAATCACTTACAATAAAAACTCGGTTAAATGACTGTAATTTTAAATGCGTGTCTATTCAAGAGATCCGAGCTTAAAAATGACCATATCGATCATGAAATAAAGTCCAGAAACCACCCTATGACTTTTGAACTAACATATTATGCTGAGTGTTCATAAATGTCGAGTAAATATTGAAGAAAGTGATCTCTTCGACTATTTTAAGAAAAAAAGGTAATATAAAGGTGTCCGCTGATGCTTTATTTTCGAGATACAGGGTGTTAAAGTTAAAAATTATGATTTTTACGTGACAAACGACGGAATGCGTCAGCGGCAGTGGCCCAAAACATCCCCGATGCCAGCTGGCAGGACTGCAAAAGCGAGAAGAAAGACCTCAGAAAACTTATCGCTAGGGAAAAAAAATCCTGGACGCAATTATGTGACGAACTGGACGAGGATATATGGGGAGAAGGATATGATTATCAGGCGACATTTCCAGGACATCGACAGGCCCTTTATAGTGACAGACAACAATACGAAGGCTTGGACGGAATATTTCTGGAACTGATCGAAGAGTTAATTAAAGTGGCTCCCCACTTCACGCAGAACTGTCTAACCAGGCTATTAGAGGCTCAAGAGTATCCGAAAAGATGGAAGACAGGCAATCTTGAACTGATTCATAAGATAGGCAAGGGGTGCGACACTCCGAACGGCTATAGACCATTATGCCTTATCGACACCCTCGCAAACCTTTACGAACGAACATTTGGTCAAGTAATGTCTGGAAGAAAAACTAACAAACAGGGGAGGTTTGTCGACAAAGCAATATAGATTCAAGAAGGAGAAATCTACTCTAAACGCTGTCAGAAAGGTCATCGTATGGCTATGGAAGAGAAGTTTCGCGGCTTCGGAGGTGGTGCTCACTGACAACCCTGGACGCTAAGAATGCATTTAACTCGGCCTCGTGGAAAATCGTCTTAGAAGGTTCCGTCAATTAGGTATCTCCCAATATCTCATTAATCTACTAACAGAGTATTTTAGCCACAGGCACATACGAGTCACCAAGACATCAGAGTTACGGTGGACGTACAGGTTAGGTTTACCACATACCAAAGGCTTTAAAAAGAGAAGATATATATATATATATATATATATATATATATATATATATATATATATATATATATATAGATATTATATAGATATATATATATATATATATATATATATATATATATATATATATATATATATATATATATATATATATATATATATATATATATATATATAATGCATTCTTTTTAGTAATTTCCAAATAATAAGAGCTATTTGATTAAGAATTGGCACAACACGAGGTTAGGTTATGTTTCCCATCTCCCTGAGGCTTTGAAAAGAGTTTTTAACCATGGAAGTGCCAGTGGATCTCACCCACTCAGAAAGACCATTATGGCTTATCGACACCCTCGCAAAGCTTTACGAACATCTGGTCAAGTAACGCCTGAAAGAAACACTAACAAACAAAGAAGAGAAGTTTCGAGGCTTCGGAGAAAGGTGGTACTCACTGATAACCCTGGACGTTAAGAATGAATTTAACTCGGCTTCGTGGAAAATCGTAGTTAGTCGCAATATCTTATTAATATACTAATATAGTATTTTAGCCACAGGCATATATGAGTCACCAATAAAGACATTAGAGTTACGGTGGGAATACACCGACAACCCCATGATGGAGCTAGATTACGAGGAAGGGGTGAAGGCTGACGATCTAGCAATTATAGTCAGAGGGAAAGAGCAGAGATGATACAAAATGTTAATAAGGCACTTCACAACATCAAACAGTGGATAGATCTAAATAAACTCTCGCTAGCACCAGAAAAGAAGGCAACACAAAAGATAACAGCTATGCTACGCCTTATGCCCAATTTAAAGGGACTTAATACCGAGAAAAGGAGACTACTGTACGGAATAACTAAAACAGTGAAATATAGAAATATTGTGGGAAGTGTGCAAAGAAAAGCGCTGCAGATGATCATGGGTGTACCGCAGATAGACCTAACAATTGATGAAAGAAGATTCCTGTCTGAAATAGGAGAGCTCCCTCTGCGGAAAGAGACGAGAGACATGGCTAGACGAATGGCATGGCAGGCCAGATGGTCTGCGAACACATCCAAAGCACTCTGGATAAAGAGATTAATATTGGAAATTGGCTAATCTGCAAACACCGCAGACTGGACTACTATCTAAAGCAGATACTTACGCGGCTCTTTCAAAGAGTATACCAGAAGGATTGGGAAGACGGACGATCTTGGCTCTTACTGCGGCAGGTGGACAGCGCACGTTAATAAGGTGCCAAAGGTGGAGTATCCAGAGAGTAGAAGCGACACTGGAACTAAGCATAGATGGGATCATCGAGCAGCGGCTGGAATATTGGCCAAAATATTTTCCAGACGATTATGACCCTCAAAGATGAGGACTATAGAGAACGGACTGCACAGGATGGGCAAGAAGCGGATAGGGATACCAATGGCTAAGAAAATAAAGCACTAGACGAAATAGTAGCTGCTCCTCCCATCACACAAAAGTTCGGCAGAATGATTCTGGGTGAGAGGGTGCATGGAGAAAAGGGAATTTTGCCATGCCATGATTTAAGAGTATTTCAACCTGTTTTTTTTTTTTAATAAAAATACGTTACGCCACTGATTTTTAAAAAAAATTCCAGCTTCACCGACCGTTTAGGAGATGTAGGGCAATCACAAGTCGTTCTCATGAAAAATAATTCTGAATAGAAGTATTTTGTCAGTTTATTTTTATATATTATATATATATATATATATATATATATATATATATATATATATATATATATATATATATCACTCCTGGATCACTAGTCAGTCCCTCTCTCTAACTAATTGCGTTATCGTACCACTGATTAGCAATTCATTAGAACTTTTACATATTCAAACCCACCATTATCAAAACCATTGTTGATCCTGCCAAATATTCTAACCTTATGGCGCGGCGTTTCTAACTGGTTATGATACAGGTGGGTTTGAATACGTACAAGTTCTAACGAATTACTTATTAGTGGTACGATAGCGCAACTGGTTAGAGCGATGGACTAGTGATCCAGAGGTGCGTTTGGTTCGACCATAACTTTTGCTCGATTATAAATACCATAACTTTTGCTGTCGATTATAAATATTTCTTTTAATTTCATTTTAAGAAAAAAAAATGCATGTCCGCAAATGCCCTATATTATAGATGTGGAGTGTTGAAGTTAAAAATATTTTATTAAACTTTTACATTGTGTCTTAAAAATAAGACATTTGTGGACATATATTTATTAAAAAATTTTTTTCTTAAACTGAATCATCATTAATCACTTTTGTGCAATTATGACTACAACTAAAACTGGACTAAAGATGCTAGATGTGTGCATCAAAATAGAATTTGTTTTTATTTTCTCGAAAACTACTTGTATCACAAAATACTACGAGTAATTTTTTGTATATTTTTACTTACCCAAAAGACGAAGTAACTAATTTAAAAAAAAACAATTGTTTACTATTTTATTTATTAAGAAAGTCAGGATGGTTAATCATACTTGGTAAGTATTACTTACGCCCATGATAGAAATAAAAACTGTTAAACACTGTCAAAATCCATCAAACAGATTTTACTGTTTTGGTATTACTAAAAAAACAATATATTTTCTTTTTAAGCTTTGATACCCTGTATCGCGAAAATAAAGTGTTTGCGGATACATATTTATATAAACTTTTTTCTTAAAATAATACAAGGAATCACCTCCTAGATATTTACCCAATATTTAGGAACACCTTGTGTATATTGCCGAAGAATTTGGGACATACGTATGTTTACTTTTTAAAAGGAAAATCACAGCTTTGATTTTAAAAATGGTGCCAGGGGGCGCCATTTTTACAAAATGTATTTTAATGAAAAGGAGGTCGAGTGACACCTCGCTTTTAAAAATTTCCCATACCTAATCAATGCTACAAAGGATATTGGTTCAAAATTTAGGGAAATAAGAAAGGTAAAAAAGTGAAAAAAAAATTGTGTAATAAGTTCCACTAGTAAAACTATTGCCACTGACCTGTATGTTTTTTATGCAAAGGCTATGAAACTCTTTAAATAGACAATAAATACACTCAACGTCCAACAATTTTGCAAATAAAATTCAGTACACTACAGCCTATTTCACAAAACACTCTACACTCTACACGTTATCTATTTTTTTTTACATTGGTTGATTTCTACTGGCCGAATAAAAAATTCGTTTTTAGTCCACTGGTTAAATTATTGTAGCTAGCGCAGAACATTTCATGCTTTCAGAATTACTTAACCATAAGTTTATATAATTATAAAAAATATTTAATAAGAATATAAAATATGTATATATTTTCATTTATTTTCATAGAAATATTCCTTAAATGCATGGTTAGTGTAACACATATTTCTCTTCTGGCTTTTTCTATTTTTATACAGGATGGTACTTAAGTATGCAAACAAACTTGAATAAATCTTTGCCTTATTGTATGACATTTTTAAATGCACTTTTTTTTAGCGGATTTGTCCTGCAGCCCGCCAATGACTTACAGACCCATCGAGCGTTTCCATGGTTCACCATCCAGGAAAGACCGACAACAATAGTGTGAAGGACTAAGCATAAATAACACAGTAAGTGAAGGACGGCCGATTGAAAAATAAAGTGAATAATTTTAATAGAACTGTTTGAGGCTTTGAGAAGTCCGCATCCATCCGAGAAATTAACGCGTAATGTTGTCAAGTATGTTGAGGAAGCCGGCAGACGAGAGTAGCGACCGCAGACTTTGGCCAAAGATAATTTGCGGCTATCCCCCGATGTATATATTTTTCTATGGCGACTATACTAACCTGAATTAACCTCTGGAAACGGCAACGATTCGTCCCAAAAAAAAAGATATCAGTTACTCGTTACAAAAATAACTATTTTGCTATTTACATTGTTTCCGCCAAATTTTGTTGATTATGAAAAAACCGATTGTCTTATTTACGATGTGTTTAGCAAGAAAAAACTATTTAGCATCTTTTTGATTACCTAATTTAAAAAAGTGACAATTACTTTTTGACTTGTTTCAAAAATGTACATTATACCTTGGCACCTACCTACAAACTTTATTAATAAAAATATAGTAAAAGTGTAAATATAAAAGCTTTAGGACTTCTTTTAAACAGCCAGAATCCGTTAGGAAAGAAACAAAGAACGACTATAGCATGCCCTAAAATTAAATGGAACACCCTGTATGTTTATAATTTTTATTTTTTTTCCTGATTTCAAAAATATATAGTTTGACTATCTTTGGCGCAACTCGTTTTTCAAATAAGTTTTGCATTATATTATAATATTACCTTAGAGTTATATGGCAAGTAATGCCTTTCATAAAAATGAACGATATACAGGGTATTCCATTAAGAAATAAAGTATTTCTTACCCTACACTTTTTGTATTTACACTTTTTCTCTATCTCTGTTAATAAATAATTGGGTGTCATAATATAATAACTCACCCTTTACATACATTGTTGTAGGAATAAGTTTTGTTTTCTATTAAAAACTCTTTTCATTTATCAGTATACTTAAGTGACATCCTGTACATTCATTTGTGACCAAATCAATATAAAAACATGAGCAAATAGAGGCGTGCTAAAATTAAATACATATCTCAAAAAGTTATACAGTATCTGATATTGGACTTTTCCTATACGTAAACAAATCTCTAAACATTGAATAAAATATCCAAAAACCCATCGAAAGTCACCCCTCCCCAAATAACAGTAATTATCACAAGATTACCTTCACACAATACATCATTGGCACTCGATAAAAATTGTGTTAACATTAACAAAAAAAAATAATCTCACTGTCACAGTATTTCATAAATACAATAACATCTATTTATGTTTATAATGGGTTATTTATATCCGAGACAATTTAAATACACCAGAAGGAAATAAAAAAAAAATGACTTGACCTAAAAATACAGGATGAAACTTCCTGTATAAAGAAATCCATTAATTCGCTGAGTAAACTAAATTAAAATGAATGTTGAAAATTAAAGGAGACGTTAAGTAGTTTTCTTGATAACGAGAAAGAAAAAAAAAAACGAAACAATAAAACAAATTGTTTACAATATTTTGGTCCGCATTAAATGTTTTTGAGAACTGACCCAATAATAGCCATACGGTGTGTCCACAACTGAAATTATTATATTGCAATCGCATTCACAGAATTAGGTAACAAAACAAAAAATTTTACTAGGTTCCGCAAAAAAACAGGAATTTTATGTTTCAAATTACCATACCTGATTTCAAACGGGCTGAGCAATAGCAGCATTGGTAGCTAAAGAGCTTTAACATGAAATTAGCTCAGCGATTTAGAAAAAAAAGTAGCTGCAGTTGGCTACAAATGTCAAATCCACTTATTTAAAGAAATTAATACAAAAAGAAAATATGTATAATTTTTAGTGATAGAACGATACCGATATTGATATCGGTATATCGGCAACTGTTGCCGATTATCGGTATCGTATCGTATCGGCAAGCTAATTGCCGATATATCGTCAAAAATTTTTTTGCGCTTTTCGCTCTTTTTAGTGCATATAAATGAAACACTTAAAACAAAATAACTTTTTTTTATTCTAAAGGTAACATTTTTATTAAGAAAGTAAAACAAATCCTAACACTACTAACAAAAAATAATATTAAAAATATACCTAATGTAACAGGTACTAACTAAATACATTATGATTACTTATGCTTAATACTTAAAATTTAATTTTTTAATATTATGATGCAAAAACACCAACATTTCAGCCCTATCTGCATTTAATCTATTTCTTTTAGGCTCATAAATATTACCTAATTCACTAAAAAGTTGTTCACTTGACACACTGGCAGCAGGTGCTGAAAGGTAGACTGAAGCTGCCTTGTACAAACTGGGAAACTTTTGTTTTTCCGCCTCCCACCATTCAAAAGGAGATTTATCTTTTATTAGAGTTGTAGATGCCAAATATAATATTATTTCATTTTCCCATCCTTGCTTCATCCGTTTCATAGTGCTGGTCTCGGAAGCCAAAGTAGAGGCAATACTGTCAAAAGTTTATAGTAAGTAGAATTCCAACGCGTCTGAATATCCTGAATTAACTTCTTTTTTTTTAAATTCAACTGGTTTTGAAATTGTTCAAGTTTTTCACATGCCAATTGAGAATGACTGAAATGTCCCACAATTTTCCGAGATTTTGCGATTACATCATTAATAGCTCTTTGACTGTTGATACCATCATGAATAATTAGTTGAAGTGTATGAACAAAACATGGTTCGTAGTTTATATTTACTTCTTGCATTGCTTTCTTCATATTGCCTGCGTTATCAGCAATTACGGCATGAGCATCATTTATAGCCAGATTCCAACCATTAAGCAGTTCTGTTAAACACCTGGCAATGGTTTCACCACTATGAGTTCCCGGAAAACTGTTTGTGTTTAAAACATAGGAATATCGCGTTCCATTGCTAATCCAATGTCCAGTTAGAGAGATAAATGCTTTATTGCTGTTACTGGTCCATATGTCAGTAGTAAATGATATTTTTCCAGATCTTGCTTCAATATTCTTTTGCAGAGTCCTTTTACATTGTTCATAAATATTAGGCAAAATAGTTTCTTTGAAATAGTTTTCTGAAGGTATTTTATATTTAGGAACAGCTTTTGCCATAAGATGTTTAAAACCCATATCAGTAACAACTGAAAATGGCTGGTTATCAACTGCAATCATTTCTCCAATTAGTTTGTGATACTCCTTTGCTTTATTGCTATTTATGTCCCATACATTTTTTGATGCCAAATATTCCACAATATCAGATTGAGAAGAATTGTCCTTTGCTGCTGTCAAATTCTGTGTAGATTCGTTGGGCCTCCCAACATCTGGAAATAAAGAAAAAAAAATTATGCGTGTTTCACTATACGGGGCATCTCAACCGAAAAAAAAAATTGCATAGACACACTGCATATGGGAACATTTAAGTGTGCAGCATAATGTTTTTTTTTAATAATAGCACAACTAAGATCCAGGTATTGCCTCAAATTGATGCATATTCGATAATTATTCAGATTAGGTTTGAAAACAATACTCCCTTATTTACTGAAATACAAAAGTATTACATATAACATTTGCAGTAGTGAAAGTTAGAATTATTTTTACAAGTATTTTTTTTTCAGGAGGCCATATTTTGGTATTTAGACTATTTAGGCATACCTTACAAATAAAAACAAATTTTCCTTAAAATATTTTGCATCAAAAACTCTCAAAAACTAATATCAAAAATGCACCAACTTTCGGCAATATTTGTATTTGGATTGTGCAATTACCTAATAAAAAAAAATTCCCATATGTTGGCCATAATAACTATCACTGCGTTAAAATAATATAATGAATAAATAAAACCAACTTACCTTTTCTCATAACATTGCGAAATTCTTCATCGTGATACTTTTCCAAATGTGATTTTAGGTTTGAAGTATTCGCATGTCTTCTTCTTCCACCGAAAGAGATATTCCTTTTACAGATATTACACATCGCTTTATCGTTTTCAGATTTATCTGTCTGCAACTTCTCAAAATGATTCCAAAAGATGCTCCTTTTACCTTTGTCATTACATTTAATTTTTTTATCTTCCGCTTCTTTACTACTACCCTGTCCAAAATAATCTGTAATCATTCTCTTTCTACCAACTCCCGTTCCCGCTTCCATTCCATTTGAACTCTCCATTTAAATAGAATATATTTTTGTATTTATTATTTATTTTAACTCCACAGTTATTTAAGTTTAAAACGCCGGGCACAGTGTCACACAGTGTTATAAAGCACAACAGAAACAGAATATGAGGGGTTTCCCCGAAATCCGAAATGTCACTTACGTACGACCAATAATAAAGGTTTCCTTATATTTATTATAAAACGGGAGTTCCCCGGTTTTTGCTTCGGTCGTGTATAAATAGATGGCGCAATCCCAAACGTTTTCTCGCAATTTAATTATATAACAGGACTTCCCCGGTTTTTTGCTTCGATCGTGTATAAATAGATGGCGATATGTGTGCCGATACGATATATCGGTATATCGGTATATCGGCACGTGAATATCGGTATCGGCCGATATATCGTATCGGCAAAAAAAAGTGATATCGTTCTATCACTAATAATTTTCTTTAGCATTCGTTTCGTTTATAGTAGAAACTTTTCAGATATGCAGAGACGTCATTTTTTGTATCTTTGTAACAGTGAATTTACTTAAAAAGTCACGTCTTTTCTTATTTCCACTAAAACTTGTCACGTTGACAAATCCTTAAGTGTGGCATTTCGAAACGTAAAATGTTTATCTATCTATAAGAAAAATAATTCTATTTTGATGTACGCCTCTGGCACCTCTGGCCCCGTTTTAGTTGGAGTCAGAATGCTCAGCCTCAAAGTGATTTCTTAGGACAGTTTAAGAAAAAATGTAATAAATGTATGCCCGCACATGCCCTATATTTGAGATATGCGGCCGGTTGCAGAGAGCTCAATTAAAGTTTAGAATGTTTAACGAAATGTCAAATTTGACAGCGAATTCCTAGATTTCTGTAAGCAACTTGTCAAATCCGGAAGCTCGGTTAAATATTCTAAACAGCAATTAAGTTTTGTGCAATCAGGGGATGGAGTGTTAAAGTTGAAAATATTAAACTTGATTATAGGACATTTGCGGACATATATTTATTAAAACCTTTTTTCTTAAACTGAACCATTAATCACTTTTGCAGACTTTTGAGCAATTATGACTCCAACTAAACTGGACTAAAGGTGCCAGAGGAGTGCATCAAAATAGAACTGTTTTGAAAACTACTTGTCCTATCACCAAATACTAAGAGTAATTTTATGTGTATTTTTACTTATCCTAAACGAAGAAGCGAGTTATTTTTAAAAAAAACAGTCGTTTCCCATTTTTTTTTATTAAGAAAAAAAAATGGTTGTCATAAAAACTGTGAAATACTGTCAAAATCAATCAAATATATCTTACTGTTTTGGAATGCCCAAAAAACAATATATTTTAGGCTCATATGTATGGCTACTTTTAAAATTGGTGCATGTACACGCCATTTTTACAAATTTATTTTAATGAAAAGGGGGTCGAGTGATACCTCGCTTTTAAGAAGTTCCCACACTTAATTCAACGCTGTAAAAGATACTGGTTCTAAAATTACAGGGGTGTTCTATTTTATAATAAGAGAGGTTAAAAGGAGAAAAGAAATTGTGTATTAAGTTCCATTCTTTACGTAAATGCTTTGACACTCTTTAAATAGACAATAAATACACTCAACGCGCAATAGTTTTGCAAATAAAATTCAGTAATGTACATTCTATTTCACAAATTCACACAAAGCCACTCTACACGTTTCCTATTTTTTTTTTACATTGGTTGACTTCCACTGACCGCGTAAAAAGTTTGTTTTTAGTCCACTGGTTAAATTAATTTTTAAGTTGTAGCTAGTACAGAACACTTCATGCTTTGAGAATTACTTAACCATAAATTATAAAAAATATTTAAGAATATAAAATATGTATATATTTTCGCTTTTATAGGAATATTCCTTAAATGCATGGTTAGTATAGCACATATTTCTCTTCTGTCTTTTTCTATTTTTATACAGGATGGTACTCAAGTATGCCAACAAACTTGAATAAATCTTTTCCTTATTGTATGACATTTTTTTAGCGGTTTTCTCGGCAGTTCAATAGATCAATATAGTATATAGAACAAGACTCGACAACATTCAGGCCCTCCTAAATGGATGCAGGCTTTGGCACTCTTTTTGTTTATCAGTATACTTAATTCACATCCTGTATATTCATTTGTGACCAAATCAATATAAAAACATGAGCAAATAGAGGAGTGCAAAAATTAAATACATATCTCAAAAAGTTATACAGTATCTGATATTGTACTTTTCCTATACATAAACAAATCTCTAAACATTGAATAAAATATCCAAAAACCCATCGAAAGTCACCCCTCCCCAAATAACAGTAATTATCACAAGATTCACACAATACATCATTGGCACTCAATACAAATTGTGTTAACATTAACAAAAAAAAATAATCTCACTGTCACAGTATTTCATAAATACAATAACATCTATTTATGTTTACAATCGGTTATTTATATCCGAGACAATTTAAATACTCCAGTAGAAAATTTAAAAAAATTAATTAGAAAACTTGATACCTAAAAATACAGGATGTAACTTCCTGTATAAAGAAATCCATTAATGTGCTGAGTAAACTATCCTAGTTAGCTAAAATGAATGTTGAAAATTAATGGAGATGTTAAGTAGTTTTCTTGATAACGAGAAATAAAAAAAAACGAAACAATAAAACAAATTGTTTACAATATTTTGGTCCGCATTAAACGTTTTCGAGAACTGACCTAATAATAGCCATACAGTGTGTCCACAACTGAAATTATTATATTGCCATCGCATTCGACAGAATAAAATCCGGAAGATGAATTAGATATTTATTATATGAAAAATGAGGATAAACATATAAATACCAGCAGTTGCAAAAATCTTTGAGCGATGTCACTTCAAAGTCAGATTGACAAGTCAGTGACAAAATGAGTAATAGAAAACAATTTTCGGGTTTTTTGCATCCATAAGCGAAAAAAATTCAACGGCCAATATTCAGAAGACAGTAGCAAAAGCTCTGGGAATCGGTATAAAGACAGTGCAGAAAATTGTGCATGAAAAAAAGCATAATTTACTACCGAAGATTAAGAAATGTACACGAAAAAAGGCAAAGACACTTAAATGACAATGTAAAAATGGATGTTCGTAATGCAATTTACGATTTATACACATCAAAAACTAATATAACCCTTCAAGTTTTAAAAGAAGCTTTAAAAAATCTAGGCATATTGGAAATTGGACTAAAATCATTGTCAAAATTAATAAAAATGTTGGGTTTTCGATATACAAAGGACTGTAATCGAAGATTTTTATGCGAGTTGCCACATATAGCAAGTCAGTGTATCCAGTTTTTAAAGAAATACTCGGAAAATGTTAATTCAAAATTTAGAATAATTGAAGTGGTTCGAAATCTGTGTCAGTGTCAAAAGAAAAAAGGGATGTGGGATGGAAAAACGATTAATCATTTTGCATGCAGGTTCTTCAACAGGATTCTTCCCAGGTGCAAGTTTACTGTTTTCTTCAACATCCAAAAGAATGGACTACCATGATAATATGAGCTGTGAACTGTTTGAAAAGTGGTTAAAAGAACAACTGATTCCAAATTTAGATGCTCCATCTTCAATCATTCTGGACAGTGCATTTTATCATTCAAGAATCTTAAATAAACAACCTACTTCATCCTGGAAGAAACGTGATATTTGTGACTGGCTAATAAAACAAAAACAAAATCCTTTACTCAATATGCTGAAACTAGAACTTCCTTTAATGGCAAAATCTATTGAAAAACCAACAATATATGCCGTAGATGAAATATTACTGGAAAATGGACATGAGGTTTTACGACTGCCGCCATACCATTGCCAGTTTAACGCAATAGAATTAATATGGGCTGGGGCAAAATCATATTACGAAAAACAAGTGAACTGATGGATATCAGATGAAGTGCAAATTGTTCGGCAAGATTCATTAAATTATATTACGCCGGAGTACTGGAAGAAATCTGTGGAACATACGGAGAAATTAATATGGGATTGGTGGAATCGAGAACAAGTTCTAGATGTTGAAATATCATCAATGATCATTGCGCCATTTGAGGACGACTCAGAAGATGAGGACTTTTTAAGTGATGATGATATTTTTTAGTCTATAATATTAAAAAGGATTATATTAGTATTTGACGTGTATAAATCATAAATTGCATTATGAATATCCATTTTTGCATTGTAACTTAAGTCTTTTGCCTTTGGATTTTTTCGTGTACATTTCTTAATCCTCTTCGGAAGTAAATTATGTTTTTTTTTATGCACAAGTTTCTGTACATTCCTTATACCGATTCTCAGAGCTTTTGCCACTGGCTCCTAGATATTAGCCAGTTAATTTTAATTTAAAAATATTTTTATTGACATCACTTTTTTGCTTACTTTTTTAGTACATTTGTAATTTTGTAGGCAATAAATAAATAATTATAGAATACTTGTTCCAATTTTAAAGCGTGTTTAAAATAAGTAAATTTTTTTATTACTTATAAGACAAAATATGATATATAAAAATCGGTAAAATCACTTTACCAGAAACTCGGGCTAACGAAAAATACAGGCTATATATATATATATATATATATATATATATATATATATATATATATATATATATATAGAGCCTGTATTTTTCGCATGCATGGCCCTTAATTTTAAACTGAAATTTGAAGAAATCGGATAAATAGTTTTTTAGCTATACCGCGAACAGACAAACTGACGGACAGACAGACGGAATTGAAAAAACATGTTTTCCCTGTGTTTATCTGATTAACTGCTGTAATAACTAACAGTAATTACTAAAGAATTTATTAGATTCAAGAAGTGTAAAAATATTGTTACCTAAATCCGCACTACTACAAAGTTTACCCGTTTGGGACACACCACATTTATTCTCTTTGGACGACGTTTATTACTTTACGCTTGTACCTCAGGCGGCACCCATCCCCCAAACGCCTTCTCTAACTCCCTGGCTACAGCCAGACAGAGTCGGTCGTTGTTTTCGGCAGCGATGACTTGAACACCTATTGGTAGACCGTAACGGTCCAGGCCCATAGGAATCGCTGTCGCTGGAAGCTTCAGTACGTTAATGATACCTAGAAATAGATAGACATGAAAAATGTTGCCTATTATCCTTGGATTTGTGTAAAGCTTTTGACACTGTAGACCATAAAATATTGCTTAAAAACTTGTTTCATATCGGTATAAGAGGTATTATATATAATTGGTTCCAAAATTATTTGTTGGATCGAAAGCAGTTTGTTCAGATTGGCAAAAATAAAAGCAGTCATCAAAAAATTGTATGTGGTGTGCCTCAACGATCTATATTGGCTCCAATTTTATTTTTAATTTATATAAATTCTGTATCTTTGTTAAATTTAGAAGGCTCCATTAAATTATTTGCTGATGATACCACCCTTCTCTATACTTCAGATAATTTTGCAAAAATAAATGTTATTATTAATAAATTTAATTACTAATTGGTTACAGGCACAAAAATTAATTTTAAACTTTCAGAAATCCTCTTTCATGTGAGCCTATGAAAACCAGAGTGGTCTAAGTCACTTTTTTTAATTATGTAGTTCTTGACATTATGGTGTTGCTTGCATTAAAATCTACCTCTACAAAAATTATGAAATTGATATCTTTATTATAACTCCATTAGATGTCGCCACCAATATTAATGTAAAATGCGATCTAGAATACTGGTAAAAATCATAGTGGTCTAAGTCTGACTTAGACCATTATGCGCGAAAACACTTTGTGTGATTGTGTGGTCCCAGTAAACGTTCGAATGTCAAACGTTGCACGTCGATGCTTTATTTGTTTATTTAGCTCGCAGAAAAATGAATATTAATGATTCTGAATCTGACCCCTTTGCAGAGAGTGAGTCCGACTACGAGCCATTCGAATCTAATGAAAGTGATTTCTACAAGTTCAGGTAAATAAATAACAAAAAGTATAAAAAATAACATAACCTTACTTTTTATTTTATTGTCAATAGTTATGGTGTCTACATATTCGTCAGCGGACGATAATTTTTAATCGTATAAGCGTTAATTCCTAATTAAGTACAATTATTATTTTAGGGCCCTATTTTTTAGGTGATTTTATGAAATACGTTCATAAAAACATTGGGCTAGGAATAGTAGAGTTTTAACAGGGGACTGTTATTTTGCAAATATCCTTTGGCCAATTTTATTGAAATTTAGAAGTGTTATAAGGAGCTAATTTAGGCCTAATTATTTTAAATTTATTTGTTCAATAGCATCCCAGAGGCACCTTAACCAAAATTATTGACTTATTACTTCCACCATTTCTTCAAAATGGGGGAAGTATAGTATCGACAAATAAAATTTTCAAAAATTTTTATTAGCTCAATCGTCTTAAAATGTCTCAAAACGTGCAAAAATTATAATTTCGGCAAAAAAAAATATCTGTCTGTCCATCTGTCTGTCTGTTAGTTTACACGATAACTTTCGAACGGGTTGAACTATCGAGTTGAAATTTGGTATACAGGGAGTGGTTCATACGAGAACGGTTTGGATTGTTTTTGGGCAAAATCGGCTTAGAGATAGGGGGTGAAACAGAGGGTTAATTTGTAAAAAATCGCAATTCTCTTAGAAATAACCGTGAAATATGTTATGGTCTAGGTTTCTGTGTATATGCATTTTATTAATAACATCTCTTTAATATTTCAGTCAAAACTAAGGGGTGAGGGTGAAAGAATAAAGGGGATGAAAATTAAAATATGAAAAAATCAAGTAATGTGTCGTTTTCTGGATTTTCGGGGGTAGCGATTTCAATTTTACAACCTATTTATAATTTTATAAAAAACAAAGGGTGGGGGTGAGTTTTGACATATTCTAAAAAATATCGTTTTAGGGGTTTTTGACGGTCAAAATTTTAATTTTGGGACTCATTTGACGAAAAAACGTAAACAGTTTGCTAAAAGGCCTTTTTTACATAAAATTTTGTCAGGGATGGCCGGGGATGACTTTTAGTTTTTCAAGACAAAATAGTCGTGTCGCATATCGTTAGATCGGGGATTGAGAGACGAATGGAATGCAAATATTTTTTGTCATTTACAGCCACCCCTAAAATCACAAATTTTGAAAAACCAATTTTTTTCCTAAAAATTACAGTTCGGTGTATTTTTTTTTCCATTTTGGCTAAATGGTGGAAGTAGTGATTCCATTGGCAGCGGTTTTTTTTATGAAATTTAATAATAAACTCTGTGATTTTAGGTGGCGAGGATACACCAGAAGTGCTACTGTCTGGAAGGCAAGTACAACAAAATCAATCACCAGCAAACAAAACAAAACATGTCGGAGAAAGCGTTTCAGGGAACCAGAGAAGCACATATCGGCAGTTCGAAAAAGATTAAGGAATTCTGGACAGGAATATGTTAATGTAGCTAAGAAAGTGGTTTTAAAAAGGCAGTTTACCAATGTAAACTGCAACTGTCGCAACAAGTGTTATGACAAAATATCCGAAGAATCGCGAAGAAACGCATTCACAAACTTTTGGAAAATGGGCAATTTTTCTACTCAAAATGCATTCTTGTGTGGTATCGTTAAACAACACCAACCGAAAATCCATCGTCCAAAAAGTGGAGTGAAAGGCACAAGGGCTTCAACATATATCTATTTTATAAATACGGCTGAAGTATCACATCAAGTATGTGAATACTTTATAGATACGTACAAAATTTCAAGCGGACGTTTGATGCGAGCCTTAAAACGCGGTCGTACATCCTCACCAGGAGAAGATCTTCGAGGAAAACATCCCCCGGGCAACAAAACTGCAGAGGAAAAAATTGAGGGGGTAAAACATCATATTGAGAGCTTTCCAGCATGCCAGTCTCATTACATAAGAGATCATAACCCTACCAGAAAGTACTTAGATACAAACCTAAACGTTCGCACAATGTACACTCTTTATAAAGAGAAGTGTGACGAAGAAAATACCGTGCCAGTTAAAGACACATGTGTAAAGTGTGACACGTTTAAAGCTAAACTAAGTGTTGAAACGGATGATCAGAAAAAATCAAGAACTAAATATACAGCATGCCTTACACCTGCATAAAGCTCAAAAAGCAAGAGAATCATTACAAGCAGACAAAGCTTATAATATTCTAAATAAAAGAAACGTATATGCCTTTACTTTCGATTTGGAAAAAGCATTGAGTTTTCCAACGTTTACTTGCTCTATTGCTTACTATAAACGAAAAATGTATGTTTACAATTTCGGTGTACATCTTTTAAACGAAGAAGAGACAGCTTTTATGTATGTGTGGAACGAGACCGTAGCTTCCCGTGGAGCACAAGAAATGGGATCTTGTATTCGCAAACACCTTTTAAACCATGCTGGAGAAGCAAAGCACATACTTGCGTACAGCGACGCCTGTGGTGGCCAAAATCGAAACTTCAAACAATGTTTGCTATGGCTGAAACTATTAGCCGACAATCAACTAAATTTAGAAATCATAGATCACAAATTCATGATTTCCGGCCATTCCTTTCTACCAAACGATAGGGATTTTGGTATGGTGGAACAGTACGCAAAAAATAGGGTTAAATTTGTCCCCGAAGATTGGTATTCCATTATAAAAAATGCAAAGCCAAAAAACCTTTTGATGTCAATGTAATGGATAGAACTGATTTCTTTTCTACATCATTATTAGAAAAATCAGTTACCCATAGGAAGACTAACACAAACAATGAGCCAATATCATGGCTAAAAATACAATGGCTTCATTTTGATAAGAAGCAGCCATACAAAATTTTTTATAAACAGACCCTAAATGAAGATATCATGTTTAAAGAAATAGACTTAACTCCCAACAAGAAAAAAGGTCGATTAATGAATTTTAAGAACATTGATCTACCTTTTCTTTACGAGTCCAGCCTTCCTGTGACTGCAAGCAAGAAAGAAAACATGGAAGAATTGTTTCAGTTTATTCCGCCCGTATGTCAAAACTTTTTCAATTCTTTAAAAGCTGTTGGGGAAAATAGTAACGCTCCTGAAGATATTGGGCCTCTGGAAGACTGTTTACCAGAAAATGACAATTTGTTGTTTTGTATGTTTAATGCTAATAAAACAACTAGAAATTACAAAGATATTTTTAATCAAACATCCTAATTCACAAAATGTTAAAAGTCATAGTGGTCTAAGTCACAAAATTCAAAAATATAGGGTCAATTTAATTTAAGTTTACCTTTTTTCCAATAAAATGTCACAAACACATTCCTTACTTTGTTTTTGTCTTTTTTTTACCCCTGTTTAACTTTAAGCTTTATTATCTCACAACTACTTTTTTTTTGACTTAGACCACTCTGGCTTTCATAGGCTCATGTATATATCGAATATTATTCAAAATACAGATATTCCGCCAATATTTTTTTCTAATAATCAAATTAATTATTCAAAGTGTATTAAATTTTTAGGCTTATATATAGATCAAAATTTAGCTTGGAAGCCACATATAGAATATTTAAGAGTACAAATTTCTCCAATAATAGGAATTTTGTTTAAATTTCGTAACTATATTTCTCTTAATTTGTTAAAATATATATATTTTGCTTTCATTTATTCAAAATTACAGTATCTAATATCAGTCTGGGGCGCTGCATGTAAAAAAAACAATAAAACCATTAGAAAAATTACAAAATAAGTCAATAAAATGTATTTACCGTTCACCATATCTGGAGCCCACCATTAACCCATATAAGCCTATCTTTTAAACATTTCTATGATGTATAAAACTAAATTATGTATTTTTATTCATTCATCAGTTAAAAATATAAAAAATATGAATTTAAATTTTATTAGAAATAATAATATTCATGACCATAATACAAGACAAACCGATTATTTCTCCACCATAACATTTAAAGGTAATTTTGGCAAACAATGTATATTACACAGTGGGGTTAATTATTACAATAATCTACCAACACGATTAAAAAATATTAACAAAATTGAGACTTTTAAAAAACACTTACAGAAATATTTTTTGAGGAATTAATATCTTCACGTTTGGTATATTTTTTTAATGTTTACAGTTTTTAATTTATTTGTAATTTATAATAATGTTTATACGTTTATGTGTTTTATATTAGTTATTAAGTAGTTCCTTGTATTATTTACAGTTTTTAATTTATTCATAATATATAATAATGTGTATACATTTTTATATTTTTCTATTGTTCATTAGTTCCCTACTATAAACAATATTGTTTCTTGGGAATAAATGATTCATTAAAAAAAAAAAAAAGAAGCAAGACAGAAACATTACTAACCCAAAAAAAACTTTTTACTATCTCAGAAATTACAATATATATATATATATATATATATATATATATATATATATATATATATATATATAAATATATACTCTCTTTTCTATCTCGGAAATTACTAGATATAAGAATGAGTTTTGGCAAACATAATTCTTCCCCGTATGCTGGGTGTTTTTTAATTGCTAGCTTAAAAAGGACGTAATTTTTCCCTTATTTCAGGACTAAAAGTTCATATAAACTGCGACAGCACATTCTTCGTGTTCCAGATACAGGGTGTCAAAATTTTTGTTAGTTTTTTTCATGGACCTCGTACATTTCTAGAGATAAATCATTCAAATTTGACCCACATTATACTGTGCAACGTCTACAAAATGGTTATAATACATTTTACAAAAATCTACTGGGTGTTACTTTTTTCCTGGTTATGACTCCTTTTATCCCCCTGAAATGCTTACTGCGACGTCACTGGCGGTTTTTACTTAAGAAATCAAATTCGCCATTTTGGTTTCTTACTTTAATCCTATATTTTGAACCGTTTATACGTCAGTTAGCAAAATGCTAAGACTCTAAACATTTAATATTTCATCTTATTTTGTTCTGCTTTTATTTTGATTGCTAAAAATGCTGGATGTCATTTTTGGTTCATTTTAGGATTAAAAGTTCATATAAATAAGTTTTTTTTAGTTTTTTTTTTAATTTTATGACCTTATATCTCAAAAACTAAGGCCTTTCGAACACATGTTTATGTTTATCTGAACTTTTAGTCCTAAAATTAACCAAAAATTACATCCTGCATTTTTAGCAATCAAAATTAAATAGAAAAAAAAACGTAAAATGTTGCCTTAGCATTTTTCTAACTTCTAAATGGATCAAAACATCAGATTAATGTAAGAAACCAATAATTTAGAAAACGAAAGGAGGAATCTGATTTTCTAAATAAAATCAGCAACTGACGTCGTCGTAAAAATTTGGAGGGGTGAAAGTAGATTTTGTAAAATGTATTATGCCATAAGGTGCAATTTGATAGAAAAAGAGAGAACATACACACAAGGGAAGGAATACACTGCGAGGTACGCGTCAATTTTCTCGATTGCCTTTAAAGATAAGCTATCAAACCAGATATTTTTAAAGTCACCAAGACATTGTGTATTGAAATAATATTATGCAGGGTGTTTCATTTAAAATACTAAAGTAGATGCACATTTTTTTGCTGTCCAATTGTCATTTAAGTTAAACTTGTTGATCCCGTTTCAAATATAATCAGGCACCCTCAATGGTTAAAATAGCGATATGAAAATAAAAAACGTCGTTTTATATCCCTAGAACTGCTCTATACAGTAAAAAAAAAATTATACAGAAAGAGATAAAGGAAATTTTACGTTGTTTTACCACTTTTTCCCTAGACTAACTGTTTTAAAATACAAAAATATGATTTTTTGGGGGCTGTTTCATATTCCTAGAGGTACCCCGTATAGGAGAAAAATGTATTTATAAACCAAAAAATAAAAGCTGACACGTTTCGCTGTTTTTCGAAATATTGTCAAGTCAAGTATCTACGCCAATGACTTGTACAATATTTTTGTGTTTAAAAATTTATTGTATAAACAAAAAATAAAACCACATGTACAGGGTCTTCCATTGAGGAGAAAAACCGGTATTTTTTTGACCCCGTATTTCTCAAAAAATTCAAAATAGCCAATCGGTGTATTTTAGCTCGGAGAATTCGAATATCGTAACAAAAAACAATTGAATGAGAAACAAAAGACTTACGCCAAGGATGTTGCGTTATTTAAACGGAACACCTTATATATTATTACATTGTTGGATTCTATGGCCAATTCTAAGTGTTTTTTAAATAAGGGTACCATATGTCTAGCCTCAACTGTTTTTGATTTATTAATGTTTGAAAATTGATATTTTTGCTTCTTTGAGTCGTCATAGCACCTGAACGGTTGGACCTAGAGCAAAATAACTTAGGTGCAAAGTTTAAAGTGTAAAAAGTCGATTTACATGTTTTTTATTTATGCAAATAATCATACAAATACCTACTCTTTATATATATATATATATATATATATATATATATATATATATATATATATATATATATATAATATATATAATATATATATATATATATATATATATATATTATATATATATAATATATATATATATATATATATATATATATATATATATATATATATATATATATATATATATGTATATATATATATATAAATATATATATATATATGTATATATATTATATATATATATATATATATATATATATATATATATATATATATATATATATATATATATATATATTATATATATATATATATATATATATATATATATATATATATATATATATATATATATATATATATATATATATATATATATATATATATATATATATATATATATACAGGGTGTCCCAATAGTGCGTTCTCGGTTGATAACTTGATAACGGATAGCGATATAAAAAGTTCAAATACAAAAGTTGTAGAACAATACGGGCTACATAACCGAAAATTATTTTCATTTATACAGAGTGTCTCAAAAATCTGTAGCGAAGAAAAGCTGTGTTTTTTTATGGGACACCCTGTATATTTTTGCATATTTAGATTCTGCTCGTGATTCTACACATTTTTTGTATAACATGTCCTATGTCTAAATCTGATAGTTTTTCTAATATCCGCCATTTTGTAAAAAATTATGAATTTCAGTGCCTTTTTTCAAACGACGTGGGCCGCTGGCTTTTTGATATAAGAGTATGATTTTTGGTAGGAACATTAAAAAAGTATGGGTTGACTTTCAACTTGAACAAAATTTGTCGGCGTTGTACAGGTGGTCCTAGATAAAAAGGACAAATTAAAAAAATTAAAAACATCATATATTCATTTTTTTAAATGGAATGTATAGTAATTTAATATTTTAGACTATTCATGCCCAAAACCCTATCTTTCGTTATAAATATGTCCTATACCTACTTGTCATAGTTTCCGAGATTTTGACATTTTTGTATTTATTATTTGGTTTTCAATGGCAATCGCCTTAGAATTTGCTTTATTATCGAATTTTCTAATTATAATACACTACAAGTGTCGCAAAATTAAAAATTCTACACAGCGAAAAAAAATATACAGAAAGAGATAAAGGAAATTTAACGTTGTTTTACGTTTTACTTTTTCCTTAAACTAACTGTTTTAAAATACAAAAATATCATTTTTGGAGGGCTGTTTCATATTCCTAGAGGTACACTGAATAGGAGAAAAATGTATTTATAAACCAAAAAATAAAAGTTGACACGTTTTGCTGTTTTTCGAAATATTCTCAAGTCAAGTATCTACGTCAATGACTTGTACAATATTTTTGTGTTTAAAAATTTACTGTATAAACAAAAAATTAAACAAGTACAGGGTCTTCCATTGAGGAGGAAAAGCGGTATTTTTTTGACCTCCCCAGTATTTCTCAAGAAATTCAAAACAGCCAATCGATGTATTTTAGCTCGGAGAATTCGAAAATCGTAACAAAAAAACAATTGAATGAGAAACAAAAGACTTACGCCAAGGATGTTGCGTTTTTTAATCGGAACACCTTATATATTATTACATTTTTGGATTCTATGGCCAATTCTAAGTGTTTTTAATAAGGATACCATATGTCTATCTTCAACTGTTTTTGATTTATTGATGTTTGAAAATTGACATTTTTGTTTCTCTGAGCCGTCATGTCATAGCACCTGAACGGTTGGACTTAGAGCAAAATAAGTTTGCACCTGTTTAAAGTACCTAATTCTATATATATATATATATATATATATATATATATATATATATATATATATATATATATACTATATATATATATATATATATATATATATATATATATATATATATATACCTATATATATATATATATATATATATATATATATATATATATATATATATATATATATATATATATATATATATATATATATATATATATACTCCTATATATATATATATATATATATATATATATATATATATATATATATATATATATATATATATATATATATATATATATATATATATATATATATATATATATATATATATATATATATATATATATATATATATATATATATATATATATATATATATATATATATATATATATATATATATATATATATATATATATATATATATATATATATATATATATATATATATATATATATATATATATATATATATATATATATATATATATATATATATATATATATATATATATATATATATATATATATATATATATATATATATATATATATATATATATATATATATATATATATATATATATATATATATATATATATATATATATATATATATATATATATATATATATATATATATATATATATATATATATATATATATATATATATATATATATATATATATATATATATATATATATATATATATATATATATATATATATATATATATATATATATATATATATATATATATATATATATATATATATATATATATATATATATATATATATATATATATATATATATATATATATATATATATATATATATATATATATATATATATATATATATATATATATATATATATATATATATATATATATATATATATATATATATGTATATATATATATATATATATATATATATATATATATATATATATATATATATATATATATATATATATATATATATATATATATATATATATATATATATATATATATATATATATATATATATATATATATATATATATATATATATATATATATATATATATATATATATATATATATATATATATATATATATATATATATATATATATATATATATATATATATATATATATATATATATATATATATATATATATATATATATATATATATATATATATATATATATATATATATATATATATATATATATATATATATATATATATATATATATATATATATATATATATATATATATATATATATATATATATATATATATATATATATATATATATATATATATATATATATATATATATATATATATATATATATATATATATATATATATATATATATATATATATATATATATATATATATATATATATATATATATATATATATATATATATATACAGGGTGTCCCAATATGAACGTTTATCGGTTGATATCTTGATAACGGATAGCGATATAAAAAAAGTTGTAGAACAATACGGGCTACATAACCTAAAATTATTTTCATTTATACAGTGTCTCAAAAGTCTGTAGCGATGCAAAGTTCTGTTTTTTCTTATGGGACACCCTGTATATTTTTGCATATTTAGATTCTGCTCGTGATTCTACACATTTTTTGTATGTCTAAATCTGATAGTTTTTCTAATATCCGCCATTTTGTAAAAAATTATGAATTGCAGTGCCTTTTTTCAAACGACATTAACAAAAGTATGGGTTGACTTTCAACGTGAACAAAATTTGTCGGCGTTGTACAGGGGGTCCTAGAGAAGTAGGAGAAATTAAAAAAATTAAAAACATCATATATTTATTTTTTTAAATGGAATATATAATAATTTAATATTTTAGACTATTCGTGACCCAAAACCCTATTTTTCGTTATAAATATGTCCTATACCTATTTGTCATAGTTTCCGAGATTTTGACA
>JAUTXW010004410.1:0-105000 GCA_030620095.1 Kuschelorhynchus macadamiae
GCTGGTTCAGTTGCATTATTACTAAAATTGCATTTTGGGACACTCCTCGTATTTCGGTTATCTTTTAACGTATCGAAAGGGTAAAAACTGGCACTTATAGAGTTTTTTACGTAGAATCCAGTGGCGTGGACAGATTTTTACTCGGGGCCGTCGTTTTTGATACATGACCCAAAGTTACGTTTTTTTTTAATGGGACACCCTGTATATTTTTACGTAGTCCTATTCGTCTTATTATGAGCTTTTCAAAAATATATAGTTATCTATACTTATTTTAAAAATAAGGCTACAGTTTGAGTTTTTAAGAATATATTAAGTATATCTATTTTTCGTAATTAGCCATGTTCAAAAGAACTGCTCAAACTGATTTCCATTTTCTCTTAGACATCTCTCACACGCTTGCAATTTTACCCATTTCGTTTGAAATGACTACATTGCGTGCTTGTATTTGCAAAAATGCCTGCTCAGTGGTGTTATGCAGGTCTTGAACTGTGTTATGTCGGGTACGAAAATAGTATATTGTGTAACAAGTGCGTGAAGTTAACTTTTATACACGAGTGTGATGTTTGTGGCCCGAGCCGAAGGCGAGGTCTGTCACACAAGAGGGTATAAAAGTCTTACACACACGTATTGCACACACTATACTTTTTCTACAACCGTAAATAATACAAGTACGAAATAAAATTAAACTATTTAATTTTCTCCTTTATATAATACAAATTAAACTAATGAACTATTTATTTCATTTTCTGTTTTATAATAATTGTAACTTTTTAATAGAACTTATAGTTAAATTATTTAATTTTCTACTTTATAATAATTGTAACTTTTTAATAGAAATTATAGTTAAATTATTTAATTTTCTTCTTTATAATTATTGTAATTATTAATAGTAATGTTGCAATTTGTTAGATTACTAAATTTAACTTCTGTAGCCTCCTTTGATGATGATTTGTTAATAATATTGCTGCTTGTGATCGAGGTCATATTTGGATTTTGAACTGACAAAAGTCTATTTGAAATATCATTTTTCTTGTTAAGGGAATTTTCTACGTAACCCTCAGCTACCGTTGAAGATTTCCAACCGCCGTGTTGTTTTAACATTAGTAAATCTGCACCGGTTTCAACTAGCAAGGAAGCAGATGATCGTCTGAAACAATGGCCTGTATATTTTTCTGGATGTGGTAGTTTTAAAAATTTTGCTATTTCACTAGGCAATTTTCCAAATTTGTTTATCCCGACGACTTGGCGAGTACATTTTCCTCCTTGATACTTGATGAAGAATTTGTTTTCTTGATAATTTTGGGGACGAAGGGCGGCATATTTTCTGTATAATTCTAAATGCTCGGTAATGGTAAATTTTCTTGTTATTTTGGTTTTTGTATCAGGGACGGATACAACAAGAACACTTCCAAAATCTTGAATATCGCACATTTTTAGCTTATAAATTTCGCTTCTTCTTAGAGCACCAGCAATCCCAAATATTAATATCACTTTGGTTAATAAAAAAACTTCGTCAGGAGCCTTATTTATGAACTTGAAAATTTGTTCTTTCTCCAATATTCGAGATTTTTGTGGAATATATCCTTCATTCTTCCGTTTTAAAAATGCATGAACTTTTGGATATTTACCAATGTCAATGTTATTTTTAATGCTAATAGTACTTTTTAGCATTGAATAATGACTCCATAGTGTTGATGATTTCACATTTTTTGACAATTCTGATAAATATGCGAGTAAAACATTTTCAGAAAAGGTTTTAATATTGTTCTTACTGCGCCAGGTCATAAATTTATTGTACGTGTTTTCATAAATTTCCTTTGACTTCTGAGGTAACAGAGAATTACTAGCTGTTTTCGCTGCTTCCGTAATATCTGGTGGAGTACACATTTCTATATCAGAGTCCATAATTATTGCTTATTATAACTTAAAATAATAAACTGTTCAAATTACTATTCGAACTTAAAGTGTCTATTTTAAACTGTTTGCATTGGCAATTTGACAACTCGTTACCATGACAACGATACAAATTGCTAGGCACGGCCGCCTAATAAAATTATTACCAGTGCGGGCCCGGTGCCTAAAATTAATGGCGGCCCATGCATTTCTTATTGAGCCGGTGCGTGAAGTAAATCCTTTAGGGAAAGCATTGTATTTCACGCATCGGTGCTTGAAAACAAGCTTTAGCTACTGCAATCAGTGTGTAAAATAAGATTTTAAGGACGGTTGTAGAAAAAAATTATTACCAGTGCGGGCCCGGTGCCTAAAATTAATGGCGGCCCATGCATTTCTTATTGAGCCGGTGCGTGAAGTAAATCCTTTAGAGAAAGCATTGTATTTCACGCATCGGTGCTTGAAAACAAGCTTTAGCTACTGCAATCAGTGTGTAAAATAGGATTTTAAGGACGGTTGTAGAAAAATTAAATTTTTTAGGTGACCCCATAAAAAGAAGTCCAATATGGACAGGTCAGGCGACCTAGAAGGCCATCGGACCGGTCCGTGCGTTCCAATCCAGCGTTCGGGGAAGTTCTCTTCTAAATACCGCCTCACAATTTGGGAGTTTTGTGCTGGAGCTCCGTCTTGTTGGAAATATATTTGATTCACATGTGCTAAAGGGACATCTTCTATGATTTCTGGCAGTATATTTTGCAATATTTCAAGGTAGCGATTAGCAGTGAGACCTCCTTCAAAAATATGAAATTTTATTTTGGTTCCTAGTACGAAACAAGCGACATTAAAGCCAAATCTTCCTTGTTGCTCGCGTGGAAGTATCAAATGTTGATTTTCAGGTGACCAGTGTCTCGTATTGTGCCTATTAAATATTCCAGCACTACTTATATACGATTCGTCGGACCATATAACAGCGCCCTTCCAAAATTTTGGTTAGTATTATTTTTTTGTAAATACAGCTGGCAAAAATCAATACGTCGTTCTGCATCTCCAGGATGTAGATTTTGCACAACTCTGACTTTATAAGGTTTATACTTATGTTTCTTTAAAATCGTTTGAACCCGAGACTTGCTTACACCCCCTTCATTCTCTATTTTTCTACAGGACGTTACAGGCGTTACATTTACACTTGCTAAGACGTTAATTTCATCAGCCTCACGATTCTCTTTGTTATATTTCTTTGATCCGGGCTTTTTGAAAGAGCCAACATTTATTAAATTTGATTTCAGCCTATAGAATATTAATTTATTTGGCTGCCTCCTTTCCGGATATCTATATAATAAAAGTTTTAAACAAGATTGCAATAATAATTATGAAAATAAAACATTACCTAATGAAATAAAGCTCAGAAGCAGCGTTTATATTTTCATGACTCTCTATGAAACTGGTCAGCATATCATATTGCTCAAAGTTTTCAAATAATTGATTTGCAGCCATTTGTTAAAAAGTAAGAATCAGAGCGACTAATTTGACGTCTATTAGTATTAACATCAAAACTTCATTTATTTTATGACAAAGCCATTTTTGACAATCAGTCCATGGCTTACTATGAAAAATATAGATAGATATTATTACAAACCTAAATTGCAGCCTTATTTTTTAAAATAAGTATAGATAACCATATATTTTTGAAAAGCTCATAATAAGACGAATAGGACTACGTAAAAATATACGGGGTGTGCCATTTAAAAAAACGTGACTTTGGGTCATGTATCAAAAACGACGGCCACTGGATTCTACGTAAAAAACTCTATACGAGCCAGTTTTTACCTTTTCGATACGTTAAAAGATAACCGAGATACAGGGGTGTCCCAAAATGCAACTTTTTCAATTTGGCCCTGTATCTCCGAAACGAGGCGGGCTAGGTGTCGCGGAAACCTCAACCCTAAATATTTGCAAATAACGGAGATACCTTGCATTTACAACCAAAATTGGACACCCTGTACATTAATTATACAGGTTGTCCAAAGATTGTCCAAAGTACCCTTATTTTTATAGTTATTGAAACATTTTATGAAAAAAAAGTTGGTTTGAAAGAAATAGGGACTTCTAATACTGAGTTTAGGTCAATTGAGGTCGACTTTATAAAATGTCCTCTCTTTCACATGAGATAACAGTTTTTACAAATTTCTAAAATGTAGAATTTATTCCAGTTCAACGTTCCACTTTGTATATATTTCGTCTGCTAACATTATCGGTTTCAGGGAATCAAAGCGACGTCCGCCGATACAAAAACCAAAGATACTCACTCCCAACCTGCTGATGGGAGAAGAGCTCATTATGGATGGTTTACGGGTTTATCTTCTTCCAGATGGAAGGTAGGTATGACTAGACGAAATTATGTATATACAGGGTCTTAAGAGATATTTAGTGCCGTACCTACAGGGTTTCGTATAAAAGATACCTAACAGTTTAAATGTGGAAGTTATAGTTTTTCATGAACAGTCTGAAAGACAAATGTATATTTTGCATTGAATTTAAAGATTTGTAATAAGTTTTAATAATTTATTGTGAATCATTTTTTGCTTATTACTCTTTTGTAAAAATGACGTATCAATAAAATGGCCATTATGCCAGTCAGATCATCATGGTCATATGTCCCACTGACTGAAATAAATTAGTCTTTTGCTCTTATCTATTTCCACTAACCATTTAGAGAAAAACAATATTCAATATTTAAATATTTTTTAAGTTTACGACGTTTTACACAAAGTCTGTTTCTTTTATACTCTCTTGGATTCAGTTATTCAATACTATTCACTTTTTTTTCAGAGAGGAAAGCATTCCAGGACTTTTGGGCGTTCCACCACTGTTGCCGGCAGAGGGCGCCATATTCCTTACAAATTACCGTATTATATTTAAAGGAACTCCGTGTGATTCTTTTGGTAAGGGATATTTTTATTTTTTCTTGTCCTAGGTCATTTTATTGTGATTTTAAATTTATTTTTAGCTTGTGAACAAATTATAGTCAGATCATTCCCTGTTACGTCTTTGACCAAGGAAAAGAAAGTCGCCGTTCAGTATTTGGCTCACTTAGACCAGTGGTTACAGGAAGGATTGCAATTAAGGTATAGTAAATCCATTTATGAATCATTTGTTTTTATCAGGGCCGGCTTGTCCCATGAGACAGTGCCTCACCAATAAATGTGGAAAATTATACGTGTTAATCGATTATATCGTTTATATTACTTCTTATTCACTTGCATAATTTTGCTTCAGGAGAAATTCATGAAATACAGCCCTGCCTTTTACCTTACTACTCCAGTCCAAACGGGCATCGTCAGTCGTCATATCGGACGGAGTCTGTGAGTCCATTTAACCTCTTCTTTAGAAGAGTTATTGTTAGAGGCATGCCTCGCACTTCCTTGTCTAGCCTATTACTAAAATGTGTGTAAGCTGGTGGCCCGTAGTAATCCAGCACAGTGCATAAAAAGATTCTTTTGAGGCATGCCTCTAATGTAAATTCAAAGGGAATAAGCGGCAGATTTCCGATTAACAGATCGGACAAACAGTCGTTAACAGGTTGAAACTTGAAATTGCACGTGGTTTGAGCTAGTTTCAAGTAGGTACAGGGTGGCCATTTTATGGTGATACAGTACTTTATCTAGAAAAGGGTAATAGTTACGACAAAAAGTTAAATACAAAAATTGTTTGGATTCAATTAAATTTTTATTTTATTTCACTTTTGTTTATGCAGGGTGTTTCGTTTTGACGTGACGCATGTCAACTTTCTTAATTTAAGTGGGACATCCTATATATTATTACATGTTTCGATTCTACTGTTAATTTGCGAAAGTTTTTATAATAACATCTATATTTGAATTCTTTATTGTTTTTGAGTAAATTGAGTTTTTAGATTTTTTTTTAAAAAAACCTATTTTTTTAAAAAAAAATTTTTACCTATAAAACTTTTATGGAACTGACTAATATCGTAAACATACATTACTAAGGGTTCAATTCAACAAGTTTCCATGCTGTCCTATACCTAAAATGAATAGTTTCGATTTTATTAGCCGTTTTCTGATTTATCCCGGAATTTTGCCAGTAAATGAGATCAAAAACTAAAAAAATCAAGATAGGCTTAGGAAATAACCTAATGCAAAACTGCGAATTTGTTAAAAAATGGCTTTATATAGTTTAGATCAACGTTTGAAATTATACAACTATTTCATAAAAAATAATAAAAGTCTAGGGTTAGCCCTTAGAGAATATTCGAGGGAATATCCTAATAATCCAGTTCCCTTCAGGACTATATTTTTTCGAATTGTGCGTGATTTGGAAAATGGTGTCCTTAAAAGCCCTAAGAAAAATCGTCCCAATTTTGTCCTCACTGAGGAACAGCAACCGGCAGTTCGAAAATGTGTTTTTTTCAAAAGTGCTTGAGGCCTCATTTAATACGGCGGGTATTTTTAATCGGGAAAACACTCATTACTGGTCTCAAACTAATAAACATCTAATAAAAACAATTAAAAAACAAGGCCGTCAAACCGTAAATGTGTGGTGCGGAATTATTTGCGATCGTATTATCGGACCAATATTTTTTTACAGGTCGTTAAATGGCGTAAGATACTTGGAGCTGCTTAGGAATGAAATCATGCCCCTTATCAACGACTTGCCAGCAAATATTCGAGAAAATATCATTTTTCAGCAGGATAGCGCCCCTTACCACCCGGTTGCACCGGTAAAAATTTCGTTAATCAACATTTTCCATTGTGGATAGGAAGACATGGTTTAATATCCTGGCCACCACGCAGCCCTGATTTAAACCCTTTAGACTTCTTTTTGTGGGGTGCACTAAAAAATAAAGTTTATAAAAATAGATCTAATAATAGAAATGAGTTAAAACTAAAAATCAGGGAAGAGATCAATAATTTTAATGCATCTAATTCGGTAAGGAACGCTATTCGAAAAATAGAGGCTATTTACACTTCATGTATCGCAATGGACGGTGACCATATTGAATTTTTTTTATAATCTGTTTTAATCATGTTTAACTCTCAGTTAGTTATTAGTTATACCGTGTGGCACAAGATATTTTTTTGTCTCTCCCTTATTTTCGTAAACATTAAATAATAAGAACATAAATTACATAATATTTCACTTTTATTTGTATTTTCTAACATTATTTATGTCTGTATTTGAGAATAAGGCTTAGTTTACGACATTTTTATTTCATCTGTTTACTTATATTAAAAAAAAAATAGTCAAATCAGAAAACGGCTAATAAAATCGAAGCTGTTCATTTTAGGTATAGGAATTAGATGAAATAAAAATATACAGGGTGTTCTATTAAAAACAGGAGATTTTTACATTTAAAGTTCTGTTTGTTTTGCTCTCCATTTTTAACACCCTGTATATTAATTGGTAAGACCAGCATGGAAACTCGTTGAGTTGAACCCTTAGTAATGTATGTTTAGGATATTAGTCAGTTCCATTAAAGTTTTATAGGTAAAAAATGTTTTTTTAAAAAAAATTCTAAAAACTCAATTTACTCAAAAACGATAAAGAATTCAAATATAGATGTTATTATAAAAATTTTCGCAAATTAACAGTAGAATGGAAATATTTAATAATATATAGAGTATCCCATTTAAATTAAGAAAGGTGACATGTGTCACGTCAAAACGAAACACCCTGTATAAGCAAAATTGAAATAAAATAAAAATATAATTGAATCCAAACAACTTTTGTATTTAACTTTTTGTCGTAACTATTACCGTTTTCTAGATAAGGTACTGTATCACCATAAAATGGCCACCCTGTACAATCTTCAACACACACGAGAAAATTGAACAATGTTTGCGATGGCCAAACGGAAGGAATATATGCAATTCCTTGTTCCTGTGGTGATGTATATATTGGAGAAACTGAACGATCCACATCCATTAGACTTAAGGAACATGAACGATGTATTAGAAAGAAAGAAGCTGTATCTGAACACCAACATTACCCCGAATATGTCATAAATGTAAAAAGAAAAACCAAAGTTCTTGCGTGGTCTCGGGATTCTATAAACGGAAAATTAGAGAAGCTATTGAAATTTATAAGCATCCTAATAAGTTAATAGAGATAGGTTGCAGTGTTTTCTTAATTTTAATTTATTGATGTGGATTGCATATTTATATTAGCTATTAACTAAGTGAAGTGTAAACAGTGGAGTAGTCAGTGTTTTTCAGTTTCAATAGCGGTGTCTGGACTTCCAGATTTAATTTAATTTAAAATTTCCAGTTACCCATTATAGAAAAATTGATTTAGCGGGACCTAGCGCAGGGTTACAACTTCCCAGGTAAATGTAAATATTCGCAATGCTTGTGATCTTGTAAGTATTTTAATCAGGGGTGTGCAGTCCATGGAAGCAAGGGAAGAAGTGCTTCCCCAAAAAAAAATTAAAAAACATCTTCTAAAATGTAATTTTTGAAATAGGAAACCATTAATTTAGTTTATATTAAAAATGCTAAAATATTATCTTAATTATCAAGCCCATAATAAATGCCGCCTTGACTCCGACCCAGCCACAATAGAAAATCAAACAGAACATATGCGGGCCGCTAGCTTCTCTGCAGTTAAGTCCTGTATGCTTGATTTCCTGTGAATCGAGCCAGAGGTTATTGAACTTTCCACCGGCTGTTTGCAATTTTTACATTTCAGTCGCGTGCTTTAAGTGGGACGGAAGCTATCATTGGAGTAGGTTCTTTGTTTGAACAGCTATCCATGTGTTGTGTGATACGTACGTCGCGTCGTGCATGGTTCGATATGGAAGACAATAATACGGACGTGGATATGCAAAAATATGGTCAACTTCGGCTGTCGGTGTAACTGTAAACGTTGAAAATGTTGGAGAATTTAGTAGGAAGAGTGTGTGTGAATGTGTGGTGTGCGTCTTAATAATAAAGGGATTTTCAACATTAAACTTCGCTGATAGGCTTCAAATAATTTCCAAAGGAAGGACAAAACCGCCTATGAAAAATTTAACCACAAAAATGAAAAACTGTATTAGATATTTTTATCCGGAAAAACAATACGAACAATTTAAATGGCTAACAGGGTGTGAAAATATAAGTAAATTATTTTGTTGGCCATGTTTACTTTTTGAAAATGAAAAAGGTCTCTGGAATAAAACTGGTTTTTCCGATTTAAACAATTTCCATAAAGCTGTAAAATGACAAATTATGTCCAAAGCGCATTTGCAGGCCGTCATAAAAGAAAAAGTCTTCGGCAAAACCAGAATTGAACACGCCCTTAATAAACAGTTGGAAATTAGTCACCGCCAACACAATGAACTAGTCGATAAAAATAGGCAAATATTAAGAAGACTTATCGATGTTGTTTGTTTTCTCGGACAGCACGAATTGGGATTTACAGGTCATGACGAAACAAGGGTTTCTTCAAAGAGAGGAAATTTTCAAGATTTACTTAGTTTAATGGCTAAATATGATGATTGCTTAAAAAATCATTTGGAGCAGTCTAGCGTTTTTCGCGGAACGTCGAATCGAATCCAGATAATGGAAGACTTGTGTTAACAGTATCTGAAAATCGTGAATCACTGATTGAACTATTTGAGAATACAATAGGAAATAATGAAACGTGGGACTCAGAAGCAATAAATAGTTCGACGGAGAAAATGATGACGTTGAATGTAGAGCCACAAGCCAAGCGTCTTCGAACAGATAATGTGGGAGATGTTCTAATATTATACAGACGCCTCTTTTATGAAATAATCGATCAAATTCAGCAACAAATAAACTATAGATTTAACGGTTTAAATAGTTTTAAATTCCTCGAGCTCTGCAATTTTGGTGCATTTAAAGGAAAAACTTTTCCAGAAGATGCGTTTAAATCTCTCCTTCATTATGGCCAGTTCTTCGACCGAGTGTTACTGCGATCTGAACTAAAAGTGATTTACGAAACTGATGATATTAGCGCAAAAAATAACGCTAAGGAACTAATGCAATTTTTAAAAGAAGTAGCTGGAAGATGCCTACACCGCAGTGTTGAAATTGTGTGAATTAGTATTGACAATTCCTGCCACAAGTTCATCAGTAGAACGCAATTTTTCAACACTTAAACGTATAAAAAATTTTGTGAGAAATTCAACGGGGCAGGAGAGACTTTCGCATACATCTCTGTTGTCCATTGAAAATAAACTTCTCCAAAATATGTCGGAGCATCGACGTTTTTATGATGACGTCATTGGCAAATTTGCAAAAAATGATCGAAGAATCGAATTACATTACAAATAGGTAAGTTTCTAAAAATTGCTTCACTTACTTAAATTTCAAAAAGTGGTTATAGTGATTTAAAAAATTTGTCTCGGGGTCTGTTACTACACAATAAAAGTATTCAATATATTTCTTCAAATTGCAAACTTACCCTCATGAGAAAACAAAAGCAAAATATCGCCACAGCAATAGACAATGCGCGTAAAAACAGAAATTCAAAATTTTAATGCTAGGGTTAAAGAGAACCGACAAATTTTAAAATGTCTCATTGATATTACATTACACCTCTCTATGCAAGAGTTACCTCTCAGGGGGCATGATGAATCAAATGAATCTTTAAATCGAGATAATTTCAAAAAGCTAGTTATTCTTGTTAGTAAATATGACACAAATTTAAAAACATTTTTAGAACATGATAATGATAATAGATCAGTTTTCTCTGGGACATCCAAAACAATTCAAAATTAATTAATAGATTCAGTTGCTTATGTTGTAAATAAAAAAGTTGAGGACGAAATTTCAAATTCTTTGTTTTTTTCTTGGCAAGTTCATAAAACCACTGACATTCGTTACGTTATAAATGGTCAACCTGTTGAGCGATTCATGGGATTTTATGACGTAAGTTCTTGGCGTTCTGCGCAAGATTTACTTCAATTTTTATCCACCTAATTAGAAAAATTTCATGGGGCTTGCATAATGTCGGGAGAAATAAGCGGTTTACAGACAAAAATTAAATCTATAGCACCACAAGCATTGTTTACTCATTGCTATGCACATGTATTTAATTTGGTTTTAAGTAATGCCTACAGTTTAATTCATCAGGTTAAAGTATTTTTCTCAACCCTATCAGATTTTTCATCATATTTTTCTAAATCTACAAGGCGGAGCCAAGTGTTAGAACAAATTGGAGGATATCGTATACCTACTAATGTAGCAACTCATTAGAATTTTACTTCACGCGCAGTTTTGACAGTTAATAACAATATGGACAAATTACTTGGGGCTTTTAATTTTATTATTAATAGTGGCGATTTCGATCAAAAATCAATTAGAGAGAAGCAGTAGGTTTAAAAACTTTTTTAGAGGATGCTCAGAACATATTTTTTTAGAAACATTTGAATTAATTTTTCACCAAACCGATATCGTTTTTGCTATTTTACAAAATCGAAATACAGATGTTGTTAAATCAAGAAATTTACTACAGACCACTCTAAAATTTGTGAGTTTAGGAGCAACAGTACTTATTCTGATTCAATTTATGAAAAATTGAATGTCGGCGTTTTACACTCGAAACGTCGTAAAGGATTTGAAATGTAGATAAAACTCAACAGTTAAGGCAATTTTTTTTTGAAATTCTTTATATTATAGCGAATCAAATAGAGATTAGGTTTTGTAACATAGAAAAACTACATTTCTTTGATCTCTTATTTCAGATCCCCTGTAGGTCTAGAATATATACTTGGCGAGCTTTTTTGATCTATTAACCGTCATAATGAAGATTAGAAATTGCGAATTTCTGTTCCTTCACATATGGGATCTTTTTTAATAACTGCCCTAAGTAAAATGTGGGTTTGCAAAAAAGTAGTCACGTCATTAACTGCTAGATTTGATACATTTTTGAAAAAAGTAAAACAGTAAACCGCATATCTTCTCAAAATTTTGAAAAATGGCAAAAGAAAGAGTGGTTCCTTTTTTAATTTTATAGCTATATATAATATTTCAATGCAATCGGTTGCCGCCATCTTGTTGGTGAAAACAGAAATGAGTCGAAAATATGTGTTTTGGCAAACACAGCACTTTTCCACATACCCTATGTACATCAATGGTTTTCTTACGCTGAGGTTTATAAACAAAAAATATAATAATTTTGTCGAGTTTTGCTGTTTTTGTAAAATATACATACAGTAGAGCAGCCATGTCATGGCCGCATCCGGCCCAGTGAGCATTTTTCTGCGGCCCAAATCAGTTTTGAAAACACCTAGATAATGCAGCCCGCGATCAAGCTGAAAACCGTTTTTGAAAGCGCGCGCCGCTGCAACAAAGATTGGTATAATAAAATGTACAATTGTACGTAGTGCCATCTATGTTTAGGAGGATGAACTACACATACTCGACCTAAAACCCTAAAGCCAAACGTTATCTGGCTTGTTCCATGAAATTCTAACGCGCAAAAACACAGATGACACTATCTGAACATTCTGGAAAGAACTCGAGAAATCACAATCCGTATATAAGCGGTGTTCGATTGAGTTCAGTCGTTCAGTTGAGTTATAAGTCAGTTACGATAGAGTTTCGAGTTGAGTTGTGCACTTATTGTTACAGCACTTAACAGTACTTATTATAATTTATTTCGGATAGAGTTTTTAACATGTCTCTTTCAAAACTAAGTGGAAGTAAGGGGAAACTTGTAGATGAGCATCGTATCTTTCAAGAAAAGTGGGAATTAGAGTTTTTTTGCTGTGAATTGAAAGAAAAAATTATTTGTTTGATTTGTAATAGTACAGTCGGTGTCCCAAAATTATATAATATAACACGTCCCTATGATATTCATAAAACTATGTTTGACAAGTATACAGGCATGGCCAGAAACGAAAAGTTAAATAAGTTAAAACCACGGTTGAAAGATCAGCAGCTTATGTTTACACGTCCAAAGCAAGAAAATGAATCTGTCCTTTAAGCGAGCTACGTACTGTCGGAGTTGATCGCGAAACACTCAAAAAAGTGTTTTAAAGTCAGTGAAAAAAATTATAAACTTCATCAGTCACGAGGCCTTAAACAACGACAGTTTTCTAATTTAGAAAGTGAGTACACTGGTTTACCATATTATGCAGAGGTTCGGTGGCTTTCGTGTTCTATGGAACTCGACCGGTTTTGGAAACTCAAAGAAGAAATACCCATTTTCATGGAAATAAAAGGAGAAGATGTCAGCTTATTATGCGATGTACCTTTACAAGATCTTTCATTTATGGTAGATATCACAAAACACTTGTCGGACTTAAATACGAAATTGCAAGGACCACGTCAAGTTATTACAGATATGCATGATCATGTGAAAGCTTTCAAGTGTAAGATGATGTGGGAAAAACAGTTAGCAGAGGATAATCTGTCACATTTTCTGACTTGTAAGGCATATCAGGAAAGCACAAGTGTCCCAATATCATACAAAATATATTCAGAGAAAATGAGAAGCCTTCTAGCAGAATTTGAGAAGCGTTGTCAGGATTTAAAGACCCAAGAAAACAATTTTTCTCTATTTACTGGTCTTTCCACTATCGATATTGATAAAGTTTTCCCTCACTTGCAAATGGAAGTAATTGAGATTCAGACCTATTTAGACAAAAATTTGATTGTGTTGGTACATTTCAATTTAATAAATACTTGCCTGTTCAATACCAAGAATTGAGAAAAATTGCCTGTAAAATCCTGTCAATTTTTGGAAGTACCTATAAGTGTGAACAACTATTTTCTTTGATGAAAGGAAACAAATCTCCCGCAAGATCGCGATTGACGGACGCACACTTGGACGCAGTTTTAAAGGTTATTTCCGCCGATAAATTCGCGCCACAAATAGACGACTTAATTAAAGACAAAAGATGTCAAATATCTGAAAAAGAATTTAATGTTTGTAGTTTTTTGTAATGTCCTTTTCATTGGAACTTTAGTAAACAGACTTGTCCTATAATAGTACTTTTTCTCAAGAGTTTCTGTAGTTTGTCTTCTTTAAGATAAGGTTTTGCGGCCCACCTAGTCGATGGTCTTCATGCTTTTGGCCCACCAGTGACTGAGTTTGACATGGCTGCAGTAGAGTCTCGATAACGTGAACGTCCCTTAACGTGATTATCCCTAATTGTAAACAGCCAAATTGGTATTCTTTCTATTCTAAAACGTAAACGCCAAAAATATCTCGCCTCTATAACGTAAACATAAAGAAAATACCATGTTAGGAAGAGATATGAAATTCACGCTTTATTCAGTGTTTATTCGCCGATCAACACGCAAGCAAGTCTGCAAGCACGATGTCTACTAAGAAAGTACATTATTTAACTTTAGAAAAAAGCCCAACTTTTGTCTGATGTTAGTAAAGGCGTCGGAGTTACCTTTTTAGCAAAAAAGTATGGCATAGCCAAATCCACAGTGTGTGCAATTAAGAAGAAAAAAAAACAAAATTCTTTGACAGTTGCCTTGACATTTTCTGGACCAGGTAAACATTTAGGTATCCCAAATAAAAATCTCTTAGACCTTCTGAATATCCGCTAATGGAAAAAGCCTTGTACAAATGCTTTTTGCGACAACGAGAGAGGAATTTACCACTAAGTGGCCTAATTTCAAAAGAGAAAGCCAAATATTTTCACAGAAAATTATACGACAGAAATTCTACATTTTCTGCCACCTCAGGGTGGCTGCAAAAGTTCAAGAAAAGATTTGGCATACAGCTTCTTAACAATAACTGGTGAAAAGCTATCTTCTCAGCCAGAGTTGGTTTCACCATTTTTACAAAAACGTGAAGAAAAAATCAAGGACTTAAACTTAGGCTTAAAATTTTACGTATCCAATGAAGAAAAAACTGTTGTCCTATTGTACTATATATGTATTTGTGTTGATTTTTCAATAAAATACGTTCAAAGTATCCCGTTCAAATCAGCTTTATATGTGATTAACTTTTTCCAGTAGCATGAACTACTCGAAAACACAGCCGTTCCTAATTAGTTCACGTTATCGAGACTGTACTGTATATAGTTTATTTATTAAAATTTAGCGTTTTACAGCCTTAAACAAATCTTAAATATCAAATTTGTTTTTGATTTATTCCCTTAGATTAACAGCCGTCCCTAATTAGTTCACGTTATCGAGACTTTTATAAAGAAAACAATTGCTTATGTATGCAAAAAAAAAAAAAAGAAAATAAATTGCCATGCCTTACAGGTTTTTAAAAAGCTTGTAACCCTGGATTTTCTCAAAACCAAGGTACAAGATTTCTACGCTCTTATTTAACAATAATTATTAATACTGTTTTATTTTAAATTATTCCGATCACAAAAAGGTATCAAGATTACAGCTCGTGGTCAACAGAGCGTGCAATGTAGATGCCCTAGCTCAATTAACCCGGAGAGTAGGGCGTGGGAAAACGTAAGAAGTCTTAAAGAAAGAAAAAGAGAGGGAAAATAAAAGAAATGAGCGCCACCAATTTATAACGACTTAAAGTGGAAAGCCTCTTGATCTTCGCGGCACTTGCTTCCTCTTGATACTTTAAAAGAAAAAGAGTGAGCTAAATAAAACACACAAATGAAGTTAAGAAAAAAATCTATTTATCCGTTACTGTATAAAAGAAAAATATAAACAGTAAGTATGTTACCAGTTACGGTATAAAGAAAAAAAAGTAAACAATAAGTGTCACCAAATCCAGCAGCACCTGGAAGTTCTGAAGCGCTCCTAACTTCAAACTAGGCCCGTGACATGGGATTAGTCCCGAGTCTTGAAGTTAAGTCCGTGACTTGAAATTGTCTGTGACTTGCAGTTGCAATTAGCCCCTGACTGAATTTAGGAATGTGACTTACAGTTGGCCCCTGACTTGAAATTAGGACCGTGACTAACAGTTGGCCCCTGACTTGAAATTAGGACCGTGACCTACAGTTAGCCCCTGACTTATACCCTATGAAAACAAAGATTTTCTAGAATTTTTCTTAGTGATTCAAAGTCTATAACGAAAACCCAAATAATTTTAATTAATTCAAAAAAATCCCCAAAAGGTTTCTACTGATTCAAAATTAACTGAACAGTCAGAACAATAATTTAATTTTAAAAATTTAATACTACCCAGAAGTATAAAAAAAATATTTAATTAATTTCAAGACACTAATCAGAACTTTTCTTTAAATAAATTAAAACCGCAAGCAACAAAATAAAAAAAATACAATTAAATAATTTAAAATGAAGTCACTAAAGATACCATCAATAAGCACAAAATACCCTGATGGGTATCGAAAATTCAGTCGAAACGTTGTGTCAATAAATCCAACAAATCCACAAATACAAACTAAGATCGAAAAGGAAAATTCTAAAATTTACTTTATCAAATACAATCTCAATAACCAGCGTTAACACTAAAATAAGTACAAGGTTTCGACTGAATCCGAATGATTTAAATTAACAATACGTAATAAAGTAGAAATAATTCTAATACTTTAAAAAAAAAATTTAGGCCCTGATGAAGACTTAAAATTAATCGAACGTTGGGTAAGAAAAATATAAGCACATTGTTATAACTGACTCCAATAACTAAATTCAATTTACAATAAATAAATTTGTAACAAAATCGATTACTATAACAATTTCCCGTATAAAATAAATAGAAAATTTAGACTGACCTCGGCCAATTTAAATAGAAATGAGAATAAAATGAAAAAAAAAAAATAGCAAAATCTTAACAAAAGAAGGCATGTATAGACCTGAAGAATAGCAAATATTTAAGCGAAACGTTGTGAGAATACTTACAAAAAATATAGATATAATAAGGCAGCAATAAGAAAAATCAAAAGGCACAAATATATTTAAATTTTAATATAACCAACTTAAAAAAAGGGTTTTATTTAACTAATTATTTTCCAGCGGCAAATCAAAATGCAAAAAAAATACCATAAACTAAAAGAAAAGCAATTTACGTCATACTTAATTGTTACTGAAAACCTCTGCAAGCCATTTATTAATCTGTTTATTATCTATTAAAAAGAACGAATGCAGTAATCAAATCACACTATGCAAGCTGCTTAAATATTGTGGTTTTATTTTAAAATAAAATAGAGCCAATTTACGATCCACAAAATATGGTTAATATAATAGGAAAATGAATCAAATTACTGAGGTAAAAGATGTTCGACGAAATTCAAACTAAAAATTATCTTCGCATGAATTCGTTACACTTGCATTTAATTGTTAAGATTTCAAAAAAAAAATATAAAAACTAGCCCCTGTTGCATCAAAAAAATAATCGTCTCACCCGAGCAAAAGTTAATTCCAAAAAAAAAATGAGAAAAGTTACCAAATTACGAAAAGCAAAATTTAAGAAAAAAAAAGATACCCTTTTCAGGATAAATGATATTAAAGCAAATTACCTATCCAATAGGGTCACTCAGTTCTAGTCAAAAAGTGGTTTCACGTGCCAAGTACAAGGGCATGGAAAATGGCGGTCTGGTCCAATCTTCAGGTAAAATCCTCTCTTAGAGAGATTTTCTAGCACGAAAAATAACACTCACAGTGCAAACTATAATGTGCCCGAAAAACTATAGCGGTGTTGAGGAAAACTCCCGCTAACGGATTTCCAAGATTTCCCTGGATTATTTCCTCAGACCCGCGCTGAAGACCTGTGGTTTATCTGCAGGTGACCAGAAAAGTGAAAAATGTCTTCCCCCAGCTTCCTTTCCATCTAGAACTTTGGTTAACTAAGGTGGCGGAATACCATTGGCTAGAATATGTCAGGTGCTAACAACCTTGCCAAAAGAGCACATAGACGGAATAAAACAAGGATATGATTAACATGTTAGGCAAGAAAAACAACTCTCCATTGATTGAGAAAGATACAGGAAATAATGCAGGAATACACTTGGCAACAGCGAAAAAGATGCCTGCGCTCTTGATATGAGGAAGTACCGGATGGAGGGTTTCGAGAATAAGTTAATATGGAAGTCTTAGCCGAATAGATCCGAAAAGTTCCGAGACGACGCAATAATAACATTGACAGAAACAACTAACCTGAAATTTAAAAGCAACGCCTAGGCGAAATGGAAACGTAAATAAACAAATAATATTTAATTAATTACTCTAGTACTAATGGAAAAGGACCACTCAGAAAAGTCAAATATTAGTCCGGAGTAGAGTACCAAAGAGTCAAAAAAATGATGTGCTAATGCAGGAGTAGTTAAATGCCATAAAAATGAAACGTAAGTTGAGTTTAATTTAATAGATTTTTCCCAACTGTATAAACTCATTATTTAACCATAAAATAGGAATTTATTCACACAATTATTAACTATTTATTTTAGGAAATGCATCAGACGCAGACGTAACGAAATTTCAGTTTATAATAGGCTCCAAGTAATTATGCAACTATGGACAAAACAAAAGTCGATTTGAATTTCGGAACATCAAACATTGATAGAAATTATAAGAAGGCTGTAGTTTATATAGTCTATGAAAAAAAAAAAAGGTAAGAATATTAATATTGAATCGAGGAATACCTTTGGGTTATTTATGTCTAACTTAAATGAAAATACCTTTATATGTTACATATTCACAGCCAAAGGGAACACGAATAATAAAATGTAGATTTAAGAGAAAGTATGAAGTGGTATATATATAGTATCTATAGTCTAAAAATAATCCTAGGTATATCTGAAAAGAAATATTTATCAAGGCAACCTTTTTTTTTAATACAAGTATTTACAGTTCAATATTATTAATACATAATATGGACTTTATATCAAAGAATTTATTGGGGTACTAATGATTTGGTTTTTTTTACAGCGACAGAAGAGTTATACAAAATATACGCTCGAATCTAAAAATGCAGTATATCTAGCCAAGGAAAACGAAAATCCCAAGACTTGTATAAAGGACTCAAAAACAGGTTTTCAAAATTAATAAAATTTAATTTATATCTACTCTGTAAAATATATGTGAAATTAATAGTTTGTCTAAAGTGCTATTTGAAGTTTTTCTTATACGGTATATAATTATTAAATTCGGCAAAATTAAATAAATCCAACAATTATATTTGAACTGATTTTTTTTTGGCGACGTCTACGAACGAACGCTAAACTTATACCATTTACTGAAAATTATTCCTTTATATCTTGAGTTCAGGTATAGGTACAAAATTAACTACTTATCGAGAGGTGACACTGTGTGTACCGAAATTTGCTGCAAAAGGTGTTGAATTTATATTTCGCTTAAATATGAACAATGTAACCGCTTCTAATAAGAAAACTACTAAAATCTAAGTAAATCAAACCAACAAGGCGTACATATTAATCACTAAACTTAATACTAAAGTAGTAGATTATAATATTAAATTAATCATATAATGAAATGCACTTATAACAAAATTAAACTGTTACAAGCTAACCGTTATAGAAATAAAAAAAGTATTTACATTTTTTAAGGGACTCTTGTATCCTCTAGGGCTACCCCGGAAAAAATGTTTTATATGCAAACACTGCTTTCAAAAAAAATTTTTGAACCATCCTGAATAATAAAAAAATGTATTTATATAAGTAGGTACATAAAAATAAAAAACTTTGGCTACCTTGTATAGTTGAATACATTTTCTTATTTTCAGGTGGCTGTTTCATCCACCTACTATCACCCAGTATAGTTAAAAAATATATATATATAAAAAATAAAAGTTTCACAATTACCGTTTTCTGAATACTTTTTTTCGTATCCTCATTCTTTAAGGTTACCCTGTATACTGGACAAAAATTATTTTGTTTACAAAAAATAAAATAAAATTGGCGTATTTCGCCGTTTCTGGAAATTTTTTAAAATATATTATCGAACAAAACATCAAGTATCTATGCCAATGATAGCTAAATGTTTTTAATATCAGAACATTTACCCCAACTATTTCTGTTTTTAATTTGACTAATATCGGCTTCTGGGTTCTCAAAATATGATTATTTTACGTTTTTACTACCCCATAAAAAAATCTCTCTCTAAGATCTATGACCCATGACACCTAAAATCTAACTACGTAACCTCGAAATGACTGAAAAGCGCCTAATAACTGACACATTTTGAATTTGAGGTGAAATATTTCGAACGAAGACCCACAGTTTAAATTTTACTACAGGATATTATTAATGTATTTCAAATAATAAAGTGTTTTTTTTTATCCCCTAAGTAGAGAATACTCACACAACACTTGGATTTATGATTTCCATGTTATATTGTAACTTAACACTCTTTTTTTCAGGTCGTGTACCTTCCAATTAATGAAACTAGCTTTTGACGAAGAGGTTACTGCTGAGCATATCGATAATCTGAGGAAACTGATTCACAAAATCAGGCATCCCCCAAATTTCTGGCACTACTTTGCTTTCGCAGGTAATACAATGAAATATATTCGACGTTTTGTAATTCAGAGAATACATTTATTTTTTAAAAAGTTACTGAAATCCTAATTTTAGAGTAGTAGGTTAATAAAATCCTGTAGATTTTTCTAATACTTATTCAGTATTACTAAATTAAATTTAAAAATCTCTAGGAATGTACGAGGTGTATAAAAAAAAACTAAAATATATTCACATTTTAACACCCTTATATTGAAAGCGAAGCGTTTGTAAACTCCTATTTTGTATATGTACAGGGTATTTTTTTTTTAGGCAAGAGATACAAAAAAACTGAGATACGTGTCCCGTTCTCTTTTTTAGTGTTTAGTTTAATGGCGCGGTCAGACCTACGCTATAGTCGAATACGGTCTTATCGTGCGGGTCCAAAGGTCACCAACATTATGAATCAAATCAGAAAACACAGTGAATAACAAAATGTTGTGTGATTCTTTTATGGAGCTATTAAATCTCGATGGGCTATTTACAAATATACAGGGAGAAAGAAAATAGTTTTTTTATATTACGCAATATTATTAACCTAATAAAGTCGGAAGGCGGTTCGAATCAGTGGAACAATCAGGATATGTTCTGTTTATACAGCCACTTAATGAAAGTGAGATTTTTTTATCAATCACCAAAAATTATGAGCCCCGCTTGACCTAAAAATCTAACCACTTATGCAGTGTCATTTATTTAAATGCGGGCCACCTCTGTGCAAAGAAAACTTGTTTTTTTTGCACTGTGATAACAAAAAAATTTTATTGTGCAAAAATATACACTTTTGTTAAAAACACAGGATAATTAGTTATTACTTCCCTCATGAGATTTTTTCTGATCTTTACGTTTAAGAGTCTCTAGATGCCGGAAAACATGTTTTCTCAATTCCGTCTGTCTGTAGGTATGTCAGATTTCTTCAAATTTAAGCCTAAAATTAAGGGCCATGCATGCGAAAAATACATTATATATATATATATATATATATATATATATATATATATATATATATATATATATATATATATATATATATATATATATATATATATATATATATATATATATATAGCCTGTATTTTTCGTTAGCCCCGAGTTTCTGGTAAAGCGATTTTACCGATTTTTATATATCAAATTTTGTCCTATAATCATTAAAAACAATTACTTATTTTAAACACGCTTTAAAATTGGAACAAGTGTCCTATAATTATTTATTTATTGCCTACAAAATTACAAATGTACTAAAAAAGTAAGCAAAAAAATGGTGTCAAATGTAATAAAAAAAAAATTTAAATTAAAATGCACTGGCTGATATCCAGGAGTCAGTGGCAAAAGCTCTGAGAATCGGTATCAAAAATGTACAGAAATTTGTGCATGAAAAAAAAACGATTTACTTCCGAAGAAGATTAAGAAATGTACACGAAAAAATCCAAAGGCAAAAGACTTACGTTACAATGCAAAAATGTATATTCATAATGCAATTTATGATTTATACACGTCAAAGGCTAATATAATCCTTCAAAAACGTTTTAATATTATAGACTAAAAGATATTGTTACGAATTTAGCCCTAGTTATAGTTTTGTTAAGATTTAAATGAATTTATTTATTGTTTGTTATTTTATTGAAGTAGACTTACCTTAATTTTTATCCATGTTACGACTATGTTAGTGTCAAAAATCGTTCTCGAATCTTCTGTTAGGCTTAATTCATCTCACCCTGTAGTATTTAGATTATTCTAGAATTTTCTAGATCATTCTATCCTTTTCTAAAGGCTTATAAGCGCGCCGCGAGGCCACATTTTGATTCAGTGGTAATTGAGATTTCGAAGTGTTAAAAACCTGACACTGACAAGTTTAAAGTTACCTTGGTTACGATTGTTAAGTATAACCAGTGTCTACCTTTGATGCCTGTAACCTGTGTTTTGAATAAAAGGAGTGCATTCAGAATCTACGTGTTTGTGTACCAATCCGGAACAATATCATCATCACTTAAAAAGTCCTCATCTTCTGAGTCGCCCTCAAATGGCGCAATGATCATTGGTGCTATTTCTAGAACTCGTTCTCGATTCCACCAATCCCATATTAATTTCTCCGTATGTTCCACAGATTTCTTCCAGTACTCCGGCGTAATATAATTTAATGAATCTTGCCAAACAATTTGCACTTCATCTGATGTAAGACCATCGTTCACGTGTTTTTGCCCCAGCCCATATTAATTCTATTGTGTTAAACTGGCAATGGTATGGCGGCAGTCGTAAAACCTCATGTCCATTTTCCCGTAATATTTCATCTACGGCATATATTGTTGGTTTTTTAATAGATTTTGCCATTAAAAGAAGTTCTAGTTTCAGCATATTGGGTAAAGGATTTTGTTTTTGATTTATTAGCCAGTCATAAATATCACTTTTCAAACAGTTCACAGTTCATATTATCATGGTAGTCCATACTTTCGGATGTTGAAGAAAACAGTAAACTTCCAACTGGGAGAAATCCTGTTGAAGAACCTGCATGCAAAATGATGAACCGTTTTCCCGTCCCACATCCCTTTTTTCTCTTGACACTTTTTACAGACTCGTCCTGCCAAGATTTCGAACCACTTCTATTAGAAAATATCCAAGTCTCGTCTAAAAATACCACTTTTCTAAATTTTGAATTAACATTTTCCGTGTATTTCTCAAAATCTTCGATCACAGTCCTTTTTATATCGAAAACGCAACATTTTTATTAACTTTGACAACGATTTTAGTCCAATTTCCAATATGCCTCGATTTTTTAAAGCTTCTTTTAAAAGTTGAAGGGTTATATTAGTTTTTGATGTGTATAAATCGTAAATTGCATTACGAACATCCATTTTTACATTGTCACTTAAGTCTTCTGTCTTTGGCTTTTTTCGTGTACATTTCTTAATCTTCTTCGGTAGTAAATTATGCTCTTTTTCATGTACAATTTTCTGCACAGTTCTTATACCGATTCCCAGAGCTTTTGCTCCTGTCTCCTGAATATTGGCCTGTGAATTTTCATTTTTGTAATATTTTATTAGATTTAATACCATTTTTTTCGCTTGTGGATGCAAAAAATCCGAAAATTGTTTTCTATTACTCATTTTCTCACTGACTTATCAATCTGACTTTGAAGTAACATCGCTCAAAGATTTTTGCAACTGCTGGTATTTATATGTTTATTCCCTTTTTTCGTATGAAAATATCATAGGTCTATCTAATTCATCTTCCGGATTTTATGTGGAGGATATGATTACACGTAATAAAAGAAAAACAAACTTAAAAAGTTTGTCGTTGATAAATCGTATGACCCGCATGATAACACTGCTTTTGACTATATCGCTTACCGTTCAGCCTATACCCTATAATATCAACGAAAAAAAAAACACCTTGTACAGTGTGATCCACTTTTTATAAATACATCTCCGTTTCTCATATTACTTTCGAGTTTTGGTGCGTCGTATGTGTTTAAAATCTGATTGTTTTGATACACTCAAATTTCTGACTGATCTTCGATTCTTATTAAGCTTCCTCAAAAACCCCTCTATATCAAATTTCAACATAATATTTTATTTGCTTTTGAAGATACGAGCTTTCAAAAATGCATTTTTTTACATTTCCCGGCAAAATTCTCGTAAACCATTGTCTTAATAAGAATAATTTTATACTAATCTGGTAATTAATTCCTGAGATACGGGGTTGTACTTATGAAAAGTGGATCACATATCATATACAGGGTGTTACAAATTCGAAAGGGTATCATTGGCATTTCAAAACCGTTGCGAGATATGAGGTTGGTTAAATTAGGGCAAAGTTGCGCAATATTATGTCGGTGACAAAGTTGGAAAATTTGGACTACTTCCGAGGATATCCGTTAAAAACCGAAAAATCATCATTTTCCTTTTTTTTCAGGTTGCATTTAAAGTGATGTTACAAAATTAATTTTATATGTAGCCGCTTCTCTTCCTCTACAGGATGGTGAACTGAGATTTAAAAATCTGACGTTTCGCCTTCGAGCTCTCATTATCTACTTTATTTTTTTAAATACGGGCCTGGATTTTTTAATTTTGTTTTTAACAAGCCCTTGTCTTGCGGAAACTAGTGATCTAATACGCTCATACATTTACAGTATTTAAAATCCTTTGTGAATTTGGCAAAATTCTGGTTTTCCGTCTTGCACGTCACATTGTCTCTTATCTCTATCGGGAAAATCTTTAATCTTCTGTTCAAACATTAAGTGTGATACATCCCTTTTTTTGGGAGGTCTAATGCTTTTTAAAAATAAAATAAAAAGTCCAGGTTCGTATTTAAAAAAAAATTAAGTTGATAATGAAACCGCGAAAGGGAAACGTCGGATTTTTAAATCTGACTTAAATTAAAGGAAGAAAAGTGGCTGTGATGATGTAAAATTTATTTTGTATTAATTGCAGCTTGAAAAAATAAAAAGAAAAATGACGATTTTCGGTTTTTAAAAGATATCTTCGGATGTAGTCGTAATTTTCCAACTTTGACATTGGCATATTATTGACATTACATCGGGGAACTTTATTCTAATGTAACCAACCTGTGTATACCGGGTATCAACGAATCTATTAGACAGGCCATAACTTTTATTTGATGTATCAAAACGAAATTTGGTATAGGTAAATTGTATATAAAGAGGGAAGCTTTCGCATATTTTTCACTTTCCGGTCACTTCCGGTTTCACCGAAAATGACACCAGTTTAGATTTTTTAAGTGGAACACTCTGTATATTTTTACATTTTTGGATTCCTGAGACAATTCTGAATCAGAATGTTACATTTTATAAACTTTTTACGCTAACTTGATTTTTTTATAGCCATTTTTAAAATTGCATCTAGGTGGCCATGACAGGACGCAAATTAATCTTAGGACCTGAAATGATGACAGAATAGTACAATCGCTAAGTTTTAGTGATTAGTCTGATCGCTAGGAACAAAAGAAGTTGATAAAATACAATTTTTGTGTTTTAACTATTTTTGACAAGGACTTTTTGAAAAGAGGATTTTTTTGCGAATCTAACGGTACTAACTTTTTTGCGATTAGATTAAAAATAAGCTCAAAAATTAAATATTACTAAGAAAAATACTCGATAATCAATTATTAACTTTTATCAAATATGCCATGGATAGCCATGCTGGATATTAAGTAGCATTTTTTGTTTTGACAGTGACACTTACCTATTCTTTCTGAGTAGACATAAGATTTTCTTATTTTTCTTGATTATCAGTATTATTTTTGTTTTCAAAAGTCAAAATAATGTTTACTCAAAGTGAAAAAGTCGATATGTTATTCATATTTGAAGAATGTCATAAAAATTCAAGGAATGCTGCTGAGTTGTATGCTCAGAGATACCCCGACCGGCAACATCCAGTCAATCAGTATCTTCCATATCTCGAGAATCGTCTTAGGCATCAAGAAGGAAATGAAGTGGCGGAAGGCAGATTTATTATAAATGAAGAACTGGAGATTAACGTTCTTGCTATGATTGAAGTTGATAAAACTGTTTCTTTTAGAAACATTAATAACGAACTGGGTTTAAGTCATGAATCAGCTAGACAAATACTAAAGAAACGCGCATATCGAGCTTTTAAGTTCCAGTTACACCAACATTTGTATCCTGACGATGGCGATAGACCGGAATTGTTTTGTAATTGGTTGCCCCAAAATTGTAGAATTGACCCAAATTTTATCAAAATTATCTTATTTTCTGACTGATCAGATTTACTAATAGTGGTATGTTTAACAAGCAAAACACTCGTTACTGGGCCCAACAAAATCAACATGAAATGAGAGTAGGAAGTTTTCAAGAAAGGTTTGTTGTCAATGTCTGGGCTGGTGTCGTTGGTAACAGAATAATTGGGCAATTTTATTTCAAGGCCAATTAACAGGGGTTAGGTACCTAGGCTTTCCCCAAAATGAAATTGAGCCACATCTTAATGATCTACCTTTAGAAGCTTTACGCCGAATTTACTTCCAGCAAGTTGGAGCACCGCCTTACAATACCAGAGAAGTTCTTAATTATTTAATTGAACATTTTAATAATAATGTTATTGCCACCAATGGCCCGCCCGTTCACCGGATATGACTGTTCTCGATTTCTCTATTTGGGGATATGTTAAAGAAAGAGTCTATGTAACAGCCGGGAGAAAGGATTGTACGTGTATTTAGAAGTATTTCGCCTCAAATGCTGCACAACGTGTTAAGAGAAGCAATTGAACGAGCGGAAATGTGTCGTGAACAAGGAGGAATACACTTTGAACAACTACAGTGAACTCGAATTGTGCTTTTACATTTTACAGCGTTATTGAAGTTAGTTGAAGTTATATTTCTATTTAATACTCTGAAATATTTGTTAGCCAAAGATACAGATTTGCACGCCTAAATTTGTTTACGATATCTGAAGAGGGGCAGCAGAAAACTGTATAAAAATGCTGTTCCGAGCGTTAGGCTCATAGGCGTGCATTTTTTTCATCAACAGAGATAGGCTGGGCAGACTTTACGTGACATGACGCATAGGTAGATCCAACGTAAGTAATCTTGATCAACCAATTGTCACAAATAAAAATCCTACTTAATAACCAGCATACTAACTAGCATTTCCAAATAATTGATTATCGAGTATTTTTCTTAGCAATATTTAATTTTTGAGCTTATTTTTAATACAATCGCAAAAAAGTTAGGACAGTTAGATTCGCAGAAAAATCATCTTTTCAAAAAGTGCTTGTCTAAAAAGCGATTGTATTATTCTGTCTGTCATCTAGATGCAATTTTAAAAATGGCTATAAAGTGTCATATTCTGATTCAGAATTGTCTCGGGAATCCAAATGTAAAAATATACAAAGTTTTCCATTTAAAAAATCGAATGTAGAGTCATTTCCGGTGAAACTAGAGTCATTTCCGGTATATATCCATATCTGTTTTGTTTTGTAGGGCAAGTGACAGTAAACGAAACGCCACTGCATAAAAATAAAGAAAAGGGCGCGACTTTGAAGGGTTTCGCCAAGAAAACCCTGTTGAAGACGGCAAGAAAAGCGGGCTTTAAACCGAAATCATCTTCCAAGAGACAGAAGTATGTTTTGCCAAATGTAAGAAAAATCAATGGTTGCTTTCATTTATAATTTTTAATTGAGGTTTTATGATTCCTCAGTCGTTTGCAAACTCATATAACGGTTTTAATCACCAAAATGTTTTCGTTTTATATTAGGCAGGTTAAAAGAGAAATTATTACAAATATTTTAATAGGTAAAGTAGATATAACTTAGAGCTAAAATAATATTTTATAATAGGGGGTCAAAACAAAAGGTCATTTTATAATTAATGATTTTTTGACAAGGCAATATTACAATTATAATTTGTGAGCATTTAACGTTAATTAGACAGGGTTCTTAGCTACCTGGAAAACCTGGAAAAGTCAGGTAATTCACAAATCCGACTAAAAATCAGGGAAAAGTCAGGGAATTTACAAAAAATAATAGAAAGTCAGGAGTTTTTATACTAAACCTGGAAAAAAAATAAAATTAACATTTCCACCAGCGTTTTTTCATTGTATTTACCCAAAATTACTTCGTCGCGTTTATATAACTATAATTATATTTAACAAATATATTATATAAGTATAATTTATTTAACATCCCTTATATTACTTAAAATTATTTTGCAGCTCTTACATAAGAAATTTATTTAACATCCCCTGTATATTCAGACTTGCCCACCGCCGCCATTCACAATAACAGTAACTCGGACTACTAGAAAATCGGCTTAAGTAGTGTGACTTTCTAGTGGGAGCATATTATGTTTTAAAAGATCCATCCAATCTACAAATTTCCCTATACATTTTGTAAAATTAGATGGGTAGAAAATGTTCGAGCTTGTGAAAGGGCTTTGGACATTTTATCTCATTTTAAAATTTGGATGGAAGATAAAGCCACTAAGCTTCCGTCAAATGTTTCAGTTACTAAGATAAAAAAGGTTTTAAAAGATACGTTTTCAAAACCAAGACTCACATTTTTTCACACATTGCCGCCATTTTAGAACCATTTGTCAGACATTTTCGATAAATCAAATAAAGAAGTTAATAGAACATTGTTGTCTTAAATATAAGCTTATTAAATATGTAACATGCTTAAAACCAAACATCAAGCAAGGGGTTTTACATATAAGTGCCCAAAATATGTTAAAGTATTTGTACTAAAAAGAAATAATTTCCGCAGAAATTGCAGAAAAAAGTGGTCAACGGTATAGCCAGCATCTAATATATACCGAATTTATAAATTTGTACAAAACATATAATCAAACTACTCGATTGGATACATTTTTCTACAATTTCTTGAGATAAAATGACTATTTTAAAAATTGTGGCATGTTATTAAGTTAATTTTGATCCTTTTTAATGGAAACGCCGCTGTTGTGCCGGGGTTTTCTCTAAATAAAAATATTTTACTTGAAAATCTGTTGGAGGAGTCCATTATCTGCCAAAGACAATGAAAAATAAAATGGATCATATTGAAATATTAATCAATGCAGAAACGGCAGATGTAGTTGTTATATCAGAAACTTGGATGAAGAAATATGAAGAAAAGTATTACAATTTTAGAAATTACAATTCAGTTTTTGCATCAAGAGAAAAGAGGGGTGGTGGAGTAGGCATGTTTATTAGCGAAAAGTTAAAATTTGATGTAATAGACAAGACAGAACAATTATATTCATATATTTCTTTGAAACTAAGTATATTGAATATTATTATTTGTGGTTTTTGCAGCCTCCAGTTGTAAAAAATGACATATTCTTAGAATACTTGGAAGAAAAACTTCAACATTTTAATGAAATTGCGTGCAGTGTTTGTTTATATGGAGATATGAACATTAACATTCTTCAAAAAATAACATTACAACTAAACTTTTTGATATATTTTCAACAAATAATTTCAAATTATGTAACGTGAATAACCCAACACGTGAAGTGGGTAAAACTAACAGTTTAATGGATCACATTATAACTAATATGGAAGATAATATAAATTTAAAGTTAATTCCCAGTCCACTAAAGAATCATGTTATTCAAGTTATTGACATTGCTCTAGAACAAAAAAAAAATGTCTAGTAAATTCGAACATATAAATATATATAAGTTTGAGGTAGAACAATTGAAGACCAAGTTAAGAAATTTAGACACGATTAAAAATTCAATAAAAAATGCAGATGATTTGTATGATAATTTGGAAAATGTTTTTAAATCCTGTTCTTATAAAGTAATCTTAAGAGCAAGAAAAAATACAAAACCTTGGTTTACTCCAGAATTAGAAAAAATCATAAAAACTCGTAACAAATATTATTTAAACAAAAAAAAATCCGGAAAACTTACACCGTGCACAAATTTATACCGAATACAATAAATATGTAAAGAAAATGATTAGGCCAATGAAAGAAAATTTTTTTAAAGAACAATTTAATTCCTTTGACCAGAAAAGTATATGGAGAAATATTAACTATCTATTAACAAACAATCACATGAAACGAGCAAAACAAAATAATATTGAATATCTTTTAATTGATGGAAAAAAAAATAACAGAAGAAAATGGGATTTGTGAAGAAATGAATAACCATTTTATAAAAATTGCCCAAAATGTATATAAAAAATTAAAAGACTACGATTTAGAAGCAGAACCAATGCAAGAAAATTATACGTTTATGGATGAAGCGAACATAACTAATGTGGCTATAGAAGAAATTATTGATAACTTGAATCCAAGAAAATCTAGTGGTCATGATAATATTTCTATAAAAATTATTAAAACAATCAAAATTCAACTAATTCCAATTTTAAAACATCTAATTCATTTATCTTTTAAAACAGGTATTTTTCCTTAAAAAATGAAAATATCTAGAGTTTCGCCAATATATAAAGGAGAAAATAATACTAATCCAAATAATTATAGACCGATATCTGTATTACTAGTTCTATCAAAAATTCTAGAAAAAGTAATGTACAATAAAATCAAATTATTTAGAAATTAAAAATTTACTATTCAGTGGTCAAGGATACAGAGACTGCAGTTATTGATATTGTTACTGATATTCAATTAAAAATTAATCAAAATAAAAAATATATATTAATCAAAATAATAATATTTTATCTATTATTGGTTTCAAAATTACTTAAATAGTAGGCAGCAATATGTCCAAATTGGAAATAATATTAGTTATAGGAAAGAAATATCATGTGGTGTACATCAAGGTTTAATCTTAGAACCTATTTTATTTTTAATATACATCAATTCGATGTAAAAATTAAAACTTAATGGAACTATAAAACTATTTGCGGATGATACAACTATTTTTTATTTTGGAAATAATTTTTCAGAAATTAGATACTACATTGCAGAAGATTTAACAATTATATCCAATTGGCTACAATCTCATAAACTAACTTTAAATTTTGAAAAATCTTCTTTTATGTTTATAAGTAAAAATCATATAAGTAATCAAAGGAACCAATTAAATTCAACCAACAAAATATTAATTATGCATTCAATTTTTGGGACTATACATGGATGAAAATTTAAGTTGGCGGAATCATATAGAATACCTTAGAAACAGTATATCTCCTCTAGTAGGAATTCTATATAAAATTCATTGTAATATACCATTAAAATGTATGAAAAATATTTATTTTGCATTAATATATTCAAAATTGCAATATTTGATTTCAGTTTGGGGACCTGCTAATTTAAAAACATTGAAACCTTTATGTTGTTTACAAAATTATTAAATGTATACATAAACTTCCTTTCCTAGAACCAACAATAAATTTATATACAAAATTTGGCTATTTAGATACTAACCATATTTATATAAGTTAAAAACATGCATTTTCATCCATTCAAAACTTACAAAAGATAAATTATCCAATATAGATTTAGAAAAAAGACATACTATACATAATCAGGACACACGACAAACAGATTTATTAAATACAACTGATATTCGAAGCAATTTTGCAAAAAAAATCTCTATTACATGGTGGTATATTAATATACAGGGTGATTCACGTTGAGTGTCCTATTAAAAGTTCTGGAGAACTATAAAAGGGATTTTTTTCAAATTCGGCATACAGACATAATAGGCAATAATCAAATAAAAATAGCGATATATCATACAGGGTGTCGTATAAAAAGGGCATTTTTATCGGAATTTAGTAATGGTGAAAACTCATTTATTTTAAATACAACATCCTGTATTTTATGATATCTTTGAATAAACCAATATCTTACCTACAATATTTCCATATATGTTCCTATACCCATCTCCCACCATTTTTTAGATATGAGCCAACTTTGAATATTTTCCTGTTTTCAAAGACTACCATAACAAAACCACCCGCTTAACGAATAACTTAGCTTGGTAGGCCAAGGAAGGTTTTGTTTACTTCTTCCTGACATCTTTTTGACATTAACAGATAGTTTTCAATTGATGCTCCGTAAAAATTGAAAACGCAATTGAATATTCCAATATTGATATTTTAAATTTATTTTACATTCATGGAGAGTGTAACAAAGTTATTTCAAGAACCTGCAGAAAATTTAACGAGATGTATCCTCATTTACCTCCTATGCACAGGAAAAAATTTAGAAGGTTCTAAATGCAATAATAGTTTTTATTTTCTTAAAAATCAATTTATGTTGCTGAAACAACAGGAGGTTGTCAGTATTAACGTGCATAACATAATATTTTGATGATGGTCCTTGGACTCTGATTATACACATTAATACTGACATCCTCTCTTTTGGTACAATTCTTTCGTACGTGTACACAGCATTTTAGATATTTCAGATATGAAGCAAATTTTAAAAATCGCGGCAAAATTATAAAACATAGATCATACACAAAACTACAAACTGATAATGAAGGCAATGAAATAAATGTACTTGGATATTTTAACGTTTACCCTCAAGCATCAATTAGAAGCGCTGAAAGAGATCTATTGAACAATTCAACGTATTCTAAGCAAGCATAACATTCAACCATTTAAATTTATCACCCAGCAAGGCCTTTTACCAGAAGATTTTCAGAGACATACTGAATAACATACTGGGTTTAATGTTTTTTGCTTACTGATGGACAATAAATTTGCTTATTGTATCTACGAGGAAAATTTAACTTCGAATAAATATCTGGATATTTTAAGAACTACAGTTAATGAGTTTTTGGATGAGTTACCACTACAATTATTGATTTCTTGCTGGTACCAATTGGATGGGACTCCTGCACATTGCAGCAATGAAGTGAGTCAAGAATTATATGGAATGTTCGAAGATAGGTGGTTCAGACGTTTGGGACCATGGGATTGGCCACCTCGGTCTCCGGACCTAACTCCCCTAGATTCTTACCTTTGGGGAACCATCAAAGAGCGAGTGTATGTAGGAAATCCAATACGAAATCTCCAGGATCTGGAAAATCGAGTACGTCGAGCTTTTGACGAATTAAATCCTGAGGAAATACGAAGAGCAACAACAAGAAACCAATTAACATGTTTGCACGAATGCCTTAATGCGAATGGTGGCCATTTTAAGCAATTTAACAATTAGTTATCTTTCTTTTGCTAAAAATTAACGATTATGTATTATTTGTTTGTTTAATTATCACTTATAATATATAACACCTTTAGGTTACAAATTGTATTTAAAAAAATACATTTTGGATTATTCACCGTATTTAAAAGTGTCTGTTTATTTCAAATATTTGTCAGTACAGGGTAAATAAAACCTTACATGGCCTAACTAGTTAAGTGGTTCGCTAAGCAGGTGCCGAGGCGGGTGCTTTTGTCGTGGATGGTCTTTGAAAACAGGAAAATATTCAAAGTTGGATCGTATCTAAAAATTGGTGGGAGATGGGTATAGGAACATATATGGAAATATTGTAGGTAAGGTATTGGTTTATTCGAAGATACCATAAAATACAGGATGTTGTATTTAAAATAAATGAGTTTTCACCATTACTAAATTTCGATAAAAATGCACTTTTTATACAACACCCTGTATGATATATCGCTATTCTAACATATAGTTATTTTAAATATATGCATTCTCTAACCCAGAAAAAAATCTAGTAATTATCTCGCTTACGCAGGTAAATATAAAATTTTATTAACGTGGTGATTTTCTAAAAAAAAATCATCAATTAATTTTTTTAGAGAAAATGGTAGGAGATAAGTATAGGAAGATGTTAACAAAAGTTACTTAAAATCGTGCGTAGAATCAGAAACTGCAATAAAATATAGGGTGTTTTATTTGAAATTTCAGTGTTGCTATTGGTTTCAGAGAGATGTGGCAACGCTGCACTTGCGAAAATATTTTTAAAATATAGATTACTGCCTATTATGTCCGTATGCCGAATTTGAAAAAATCCCTTTTATAGTTCTCCAGAACTTTTAATAGGACACTCAACGTGAATCACCCTGTATAATCAATTACCAACACATTTACGCAGAATAAAAACTTTAATAAAATTTAAAAAGGAACTAAAAAAACATTTTCTATCGAAACGTGATTTATAGAAAAAATAATTTTGACTGTGTTAATATTATTTATTTTGTTCTTTAATTATAATATTAGTATTCTTAGAATTCCCTGTATTGAACTTATACAGTTGGTTGGGAATCGTGAAAATAAATAATAAATAAAATATGATGCAATTTATCGAATAAGTGGTGCATTAAAGTTGATATTTCCGACAAAATGAGTGGATGTGGTAAAAATGCTTACAAAACTTATCAAGATGCTCTTGACAACCAAAATCGTCGAAAAGGGAAAGACAAATAAATTGATGTCGAAAAAAAAGAGCCGAAAGTGAACTTTATCATTTAGAAAATAAAAAGAAAAAACTTGAGAAGGAAGCAGCATCCATGGAACTGGAAATGTCGGAACTGAGAAGAAAAATTTATTTTCTATTTTTTCTATAATCCTTTTAAATTTATTTTTTAATAATGACATGTCGCAAGTATATATCAATTTTTTGTTGTAAAATGCTTTGAATAACTGCATTTTTTTACTTAATTTTGAGAATATTCTTTTAAAAATGTATATCTCTTCCAGTTAAAGTAACCCTGCGTGCAGTATTACTATAGCATTTTATTTATATTTCTCTTACAATTTCATTTACGTATAGTTTCATTCGTTTTATTGGCCTTTTTATAGGAAATATAAATTATCAAAATATTACGTGGAATTTCCGTGAAATTGTCAGGGAAAACCTGGAAAAGTCAGGAAATTTGATAATTCAAAATTGCTAAGAACCCTGTTAGATTAATTTGTCTTGCCTAATCATTCCAAAAGTTCTATGGATACTAATTATTATAAAGAAAACGTAAATTGGGTTAACTTTTTGATCTATTTATAAAATATTTCAAACTTTGTTAACTCCAAAAGATAATAAGGTAAATATTTTACAATTTATGTCTTTAAAGATTTTTTTATGTGCAAAAATAAACGTCGTAGATGGGTGTCAAAATATATTGAATAACCCTTTACATTTCATTCCAATATAAAATGTTGCGAATCTAATTGACGACAGTATCAAAATCTTTCCTCTAGTTAGTTTGTGTATCGAGCAATACCTTTCTAGGTTACTCTCAACAACAGCAATAAATATATGACGTCGCCGGGCAGGATGAGCCTTCCGATCGAAGATTTTGGCAACGATGACGACATCTCCATAGACGACTTCGAGAGTAACCCGATTCCGGTGACTGCCGCTCCAACCGACGCGAAAACATTAGAGCGCATGATCGAGCGAAGCTATGTACGAGACTGGCAAAGGTTGGTAAATTAGTACTTTTATCCACGACTGTTCCATAATAAAGGTATTATACTAGTGGTTCTTCAAATGTAATGATATACATATGTATAGAAACTGAACATACTTTCGGCCGGTTGCAGAAAGCTCACTTAAAGTTTAGAATGTTTAACGGAATGTCAAATTTGAGAGCGACTTCCTAGATTTCTTTAAGCAGCTTGTAAGTGTGTATATATAAATATATATATATATATATATATATATATATATATATATATATATATATATACAGGGTGGTGCAACCAAGATGGGGTGGACGATTGTGGGTAAACGGAGAAGAATTTGAAAAAACATTTTTGTGATACGATTGATAGTCAAGAACGCTGTGTTTTAAAATTATACCCACTATACAGGGTGGTCTGAAAAATTCGTGGTGAACCAAACTTGTGTTTTTTTAAATGGGACACCCGGTATATTATTATTTTAGTTGATTCTCCTATTCGTTACGATCATTTTGATATGAGGTTTGTTTGGTCTAAAATTTATACCAAGGGAATGGGACGAGGTTAAAGTGGAAAAAAGGGTTATACTCCGGCCATTTTTTGAAAACAATTGAAGCAGGTATGGAAAAACCAAATATTCTATAAAATGTATTGTATCTAGGATTACAATAATCGCTTGTAAGTCGTTCAAAATTATTCACTGTTATACAGGGTGGTCAAGTTTTGCAAATTTACCTTGGATTGAATTTTTTTAAATGGAACACCCCATATATTTTACTGTCATAATAAAGATAACATCCTTTCAGAAAATACCCTATTTGATATCTTTCTAATCAACAGTTTTTTAGTAAATTAACCGTGAAACCAAAATTTACTCATTCTAACAGAAACGGTATTATTTACGTTGCTTAAATTGACTACCTATAATATAAGGAGGCCATGATATAATCATAAATGAAAAGAAAGATTGACATTCTTGTCAAAACCGCAAAGTGTCAGAGAATTGGCATCAATTACCATTGTTTTTTGACGATAAGCCGAGAAATTGTTAAGTAACAATGAGTTTGAGTACTCCAGAGTTGATAAACATGACTTTTATGTTGGGCGAGTGTCAAAAAAAAAACCTTTACTAGCAAGCAGGGTTTATGCGGTACGATATCCGGATGCCGAAAAAAAACCAAGACCTGAAGCTTTTGCAAGTTTATTAGAGAGGTTTCAAGAAACAGGCAATGTTGCTTTTAAGAAACGTAAAGTAATTAATAAACCAGTTACCAATGAAGATAATGCTTTGACAGTGTTATTAACAGTGCAAGAAAATCCACACACAAGTAACAGGGAAATTGAGAGAGCTACTGATATTGAACGCACTAGTATTAAACGGATTCTGAAACAACATAAATATCATGCCTACCACATTGAATTACACCAAGAACTGTATGATCGCGATTACGTCCAACGACAAGAGTTTTCAATTTGGTTTTTAAATACAATTTGGGATAATCCAGGTTTTGTAGATAGGGAGCTGTTTTCAGATGAAGCAACTTTTAAAAGCAACGGCTTGGTTAACAAACATAATATGCACTATTATTCAACCGAAAATCCACATTGGATTCGTCAGGTGGACCATCAAAATAGATGGTCAATTAATGTTTGGGGAGGTATAATTGGCTCTCATGTTATAGGACCATATTTCTTTGAAGAGCATTTAACGGGAGAAGTCTATTTAAATTTTTTGAGAAATGAGTTGCCCGTATTGCTCGAAGACTTACCTTTAATGTTAAGAAATTCCTTATGGTTCCAACATGATGGAGCACCTCCGCATTACCATAGGCATGTAAGACATTTTCTCAATAATTGGAAAGGAGAGCATTGGATTGGGCGAGGTGGACCAGTTAAGTGGCCTGCGAGGTCACCCGATTTAACGCCACTAGATTTCTTTTTATGGGGACATGTTAAAGACGAAGTTTATAAAGAGGTTCCAACCACAGTGGAAGATATAAAGTTGAGAATAATAAGCAGTTTTCGCAACATTTCAGACCTGACTTTGAAAAAAGTGAAACTTTCATTTATGGATAGACTCGAAATGTGCCTTCAGCAAAACGGTGGTTTAGTTGAACATCTTTTATAAGTTTTAATTACATTGTTTTTGTTGATTTATATTAAATTTATTTTTTTTGTAAAAAAAGATCTGTTATTAATACTGTCAAAGCATTATCTTCATTGGTAACTGGTTTATTAATTACTTTACGTTTTTTTGAAAGCAACATTTTCTGTTTCTTGAAATCTCTATGATAAACTTGCAAAAGCTTCTATCTTGTTTTTATTTTGGCATCGCATCATCAAAGAACAATATTTATTTATTTACTGATGACAATATTCTGACACTTTGCTGTTTTGACAGGACTGTCAATCTTTTGTTCAATTTATGATGATATCATGGCCTCCTAATATTAAATTGTCAATTTTAACAACGTGAATTCAGAGTAATTCGTGTTAAAATGAAGAAATTTTGATTTCACAGCTAATTTACTGAAAAGGTAAGAAAGGTATCAAATATAGTATTTTCTGAAAGCTAGTAATGTTATCTTTAACATGAAAGTAAAATATACAGGGTGTTCCATTTAAAAAAATTCAATCCGAGGTAAATTTGCAAAACTTGACCACCCTGTATAACTGTGAATAATTTTGAACGACTTACAAGCGATTATTATAGTCCTAGATACAATACATTTTATAGAATATTTGGTTTTTCCATACCTGCTTCAATTGTTTTCAAAAAATGGCCGGAGTATAACCCTTTTTTCCACTTTAACCTCGTCCCATTCCCTTGGTATAAATTTTAGACCCAACTAACCTTATATCAAAATGATCGCAACGAATAGGAGAATCAACTAAAATAATAATATACCGGGTATCCCATTTAAAAAAACACAAGTTTGGTTCACCACGAACTTTTCAGACCACCCTGTATAATGGGTATAATTTTAAAACACAGCGTTCTTGACACCCAGTATATATATATATATATATATATATATATATATATATATATATATATATATATATATATATATATATATATATAATTTCGGCAAATATTATCAGAGTGTAGGGAGGAAATTTTGGCTTCACTCGGTTTCATCATTAATAATTCATTCAGAGAGGGTATTTTTCCAAGTAGCTTAAAGCTCTCTTTGGTGAAACCTCTGTTTAAAAATGGAGAAACCGCACTCCCTGAGAATTACAGACCAATAAGTATTCTGTACACCTTTTCAAAGATCAAGAAAAAGCAATGTGTTCTCGGCTCATGAATTTCTTCTCCAATCAGGGTCTCCTGAGTGAAAGTCAGCATGGATTCTTGGCAGGAAGATCAATTAACACTGCTGTGTATGATTTTGTGAATATGGTAGTGGGTGGCTTTGAGAAGGGCCAAGTTGCCTTGGGCTCATTTTTAGACCTGTCAAAGGCCTTTGACAGTTTAGACCACTCTGTACTTTTTCTCAAGCTTGAACGTTATGGAGCTAGAGGTCCTCCTTTAGAGTGGATACGATCATATTTACGGAATCGTGCACAGAGAGTTGTTATTCAAAAAGATGGGCGTGACTATGTGTCCAATGATAGACCATTTATTGTCGGGGTACCCCAAGGCAGTGTGCTTGATCCCTTTCTTTTTATTTATTATATTAACGATCTAAGCTCCAATATTTCGGAGGACACTGTGACAGTTGTGAATTATGCTGATGACACAAACATTATGGTAATGGCACCTTCAGTCAATGACTGAGATCGGTAGGCGTAGTTTGATTGAGGTGAGGAGGTGGTTTGAGCAGAATAATCTTTTGTTGAATCCAGGTAAATCAGCATTTGTTTTATTTAAAACTCAGCGATCATCTGCTCGGGTTCCTGATCATGCCGATTTGTTGTCTGGAGAGGTATCTCTTTCTGATGGGGCAAAATTTTTAGGTATTTTTGTTGATTGTCACCTTAACTGGGGAAACGAGATTGAATATATAAGCGGTAAAAAACTACTTGGACACAAAAACATTGTTCATATCCTATCATCCAAATTTTGAATCGCTCAGATTTGGGGTTATCTTTTGGGGTAGCTGTGTTGGCATTGAGAGGGTTTTTTTAATTCAAAAGAGGGCACTGCGTATAGTCCTGAGCCTGGACTGGCGGGAATCTTGCAGATGGGTTTTCCTGAGGCATGACTTGCTCACGTTGACGAGTATATCTTTGAGTGTGTGATGTTTCTGCATAGAAATATAGGATTGTTTAATCAACATATACCTATTCATAACCATAACACCAGGTCACTTGATTTTGAATTTTCTCTGCATAGACTCACTCTCTCAGAACGCAGTCCAGTGTACTCTTGCATTAAGTACTTCAATAAGCTTCCACCAAATGTTCGGCAGTGTGTTCTTGACGCAGAGCCATATACAGTTGCCGAGTTTCTGTCAACATGATTGTGTTAATTTGTAATTGTATTGTTTTATTCTAATATGTGCATGTTGCTTCATATAATGCATTGTCATATTTTAGCAGTTTAATTTTAATATGAACATTTTGCTTTTTATACTGTGCTAGTTATTAGGCTTTTGTGACGCCATTTATTTAAAAACACAATGATGTATTTTTATAAATATAGAGATTTTTGACTTTGACTGTGACTAGAAGATGTAGAGAGGGAAAAGATTTAGAGAGGAATAGAGAGAAGAAAATCATCGGGTGATAGTGAAGTGCTATAGAGGGAAGGGAGAGAGATAGAGGTGATGGAAAAGAGGGGAGAGGGAGAAAAATAGATAACAGATTTAAGGCGAGAACGTGATAGGGATGGATACAGAGAAGAATAGAGAGAGTAGGGTCAGTGTGATCCAGTTTAGTTCAGTACATAGTCACAATATATGTATATGTGTTACATATACTGTCTTTTCGAGCATTTTTATTGGGCGCCATTTTGTTCCCACAAATATTTTACCGGTTTCTTTGTAGCTATGCAACAGTTACTTTTTGTGCATAATTTAAAGTAAATTCAATAAGTAGCTTTACATTGACACATACCCTTGTTATGTCATCTTGAATTCGTACCACTTTATCCAGTGGCGGCTGGTGGTGAATTATATTGGGAGGTCAATAGCAAATTTAAAAATAGGCATACTTAAAATAAAAACAAAATATCTTATCTCTAAATTGAGCTTTAAATTCTCATGAAGTTCCGGTTTACTCTTCGTTCTTTAGAATTGAAAAAATGCTGAATGACACATTCGTTAAAATTGCACGCACATTCCTTGTATAAACGATTTCTCGATACAGTTAACATTGCTAAAGCGGATAGTCTATCTTGGCCCAACTCGTCAACAAAATTTATAAGCCCTGGAAAAACCCCTGGATTTTCAGACAAAGCTGTTTCATCATGGCCACGTAGTGCCAGCTCGAATACCCTACAAAATTTTACACAATCTATAATTTTGTTTAAAATATAACGATTTTTAGATACATTTTGACTAAAATCTCTAAGAGATTTTCTAAAAATATATATTTCGAAAAACACTATATAAATCAATTTTCATCGATTAGAAATGTCTGAAACATGCCGACGTGATGCCGCGACCGATCGATCGAATTATGAGAAGAGACCGGCTGATGACCTAAATCGCGATTTCATATTCCATTGCTATCACGTTCGGCTGCCGCTCGGTAGCTGTAAAATCTTCGGGTATTTTCCTCAAGGTTTAAGGTAATCAGGGCAATTTGGACTGCCCAGTCTAGCTTAGTATAGCGTATTTTATTGTGCCTGAGGAATGCAACGAGACCACTCGAACCGCCGCGCGCGGCTAATAGTGTAGCGTATTTAGTTTTTACCAAAGTTCGCGTTTTATTACAACTATTAGGAGGGACGGTCAAACGAATAATTTATTTTCTGAAATATTTTTGGAGGGTCTTTGACCAAATGGAAGAACCGCCACTGACTTTATACCATTTTCATATTTAAATTTTCTGCAAAATTTAAAGTTAATTGAACAAGATTTTAACGTTGATTAAAAAAAAATTGGCCACCATTTTGTTTCGCCATCTTAAGTTCATACCACAACTTTACCATTTATCTCTATATCGCACTTAATTCTTACACAAAAATTAAAATTAACTTTAATAAGTAGTATTTTCAGGCTGATTTTTTAACAATTTTATTAGGCCGCCATTTTGTTTTGCTATCGTGGATTCAAACCAAAATATTACCAGTTCATTCCTATGTAATTAGTTTAATTTAATTTTAATTAATTTTTTTAACGTTTTACTAGGCCGCCATATTGTCCCGCCATATTGAAATTTTACTAAAATAATACCAGGTTATGCCCATGTAGAACCCGAGAGGGTGAATTTTTTCACGATTACAAACATTTTATTTGGCCGCCATTTTGTTCGGCAATCTTGAATTAGTATCACAATTTTACTAGTTTACAGTAGTACCACAATTAGATATGGTACACAATTTGGAGTCATTCCATTAAATCCTTTTTTTTTCAGGCTGAATTTTTAAATATTTTATTAAGATGCCATTTTGTTCCGCCATCTTGGATTCATACCAAAATGTTACCAGTTGATTCCAACATAATACTTGATTTTATTTTCAATGAGTGCTGGACACCCTGAGGAAGAAAGGATGAGGGGGAGATATAAGTAAAGGAGAAAGGTGAAGAGAGGGGGAGGAGTGAAAGAGGGGCTGTGAGGAGAAATGAGGGGAAAGCGAGAAATAATGATAGAGGGAGGGGAGATAAGGGAGAAATAGAAGGGAAGGGCAAGAAAGGAACAACGAGAAGTGAGGGGGGAGGTCCTGGAATAAAAAAAATAATACATAAAATTAAAATGTTTTTCTATTAATTAACTCTATATAAAGAAAAAATTGCTATAGTCAAAAGCAGTGTTATCGTGCGGGTCATACGATTTATCAACGACAAACTTTTTAAGTTTCTTTTTCTTTTATTACGTGTAATCATATCCTCGGCATAAAATCCGGAAGATGAATTTAGAGAGACCTATGATATTTTCATATAAAAAAAGAGGATAAACATATAAATACCACCAGTTGCAAAAATCTTTGAGCGATGTCACTTCAAAGTCAGATTTATAAGTCAGTGACAAAATGAGTAATAGAAAACAATTTTCGGGTTTGCATCCGCAAGCGAAAAAAATTGTATTAAATCTAATAAAATATTACGAAAATGAAAATTCACCGGCCAGTATCCAGAGACAGTAGCAAAAGCTCTGGGAATCGGTATAAGGACTGTGCAGAAAATTGTGCATGAAAAAAAGCATAATTTACTGCCGAAGATTAAGAAATGAACACGAAAAAAGCCAAAGACAGAAGACTTAAGTGACAATGTAAAAATTGATGTTCGTAATGTTTCAAGTTTTAAAAGAAGCTTTAAAAAATCGAGGCATATTGGAAATTGGACTAAAATCGTTGTCAAAATTAATAAAAATGTTGGGTTTTCGATATAAAAAGGATTGTAATTGAAGATTTTTATGTGAGTTGCCACACATAGCAAGTCAGCGTATCCAGTTTTTAAAGAAATACACGGAAAATGTTAATTCAAAATTTAGAAAAGTGGTATTTTTAGACGAGACTTGGATATTTTCTAATGGAAGTGGTTCGAAATCTTGGCAGGACGAGCCTGTAAAAAGTGTCAAGAGAAAAAAGCGATGTGGGACGGGAAAACGGTTCATCATTTTGCATGCAGGTTCTTCAGTAGGATTTCTCCCAGATGCAAATTTACTGTTGTCTTCAGCATCCAAAAGTATGGACTACCATGATAATATGAATCATTCTGGACCTTATCATTCAAGAATCTTAAATAAACAACCTACTTCATCCTGGAAGAAAAGTGATATTTATGACTGGCTAATAAAAAAAAACAAAATCCTTTACCCAATATGCTGAAACTAGAACTTCTTTTAATGACAAAATCTATTAAAAAAACCAACAATATATGCCGTAGATGAAATATTACGGGAAAATAGACGTGAGGTTTTACGACTGCCGCCATACCATTGCCAGTTTCACGCAATAGAATTAATATGCGCTGCGAACGATAGTCTTACATCAGATGAAGTGCAAATTGTTACGCCGGAGTACTGGAAGAAATCTGTGAAACATACGGAGAAATTAATATGGGATTGGTGGAATCGAGAACGAGTTCTAGATGTCGAAATAGCACTAAAGATCATTGCCCCATTTGAGGACGACTCAGAAGATGAGGACTTTTTAAGTGAGGATGATATTTTTTAGTCTATAATATTAAAAAGTTTCTGAAGGATTATATTAGTCTTTGACGTGTATAAATCATAAATTGCATTATGAATATCCATTTTTGCGTTGTAACTTAAGTCTTTTGCATTTGGATTTTTTCGTGTACATTTCTTAATCTTCTTCGGGAGTAAATTATGTTTTTTTCAGGCACAAATTTCTGTATATTCCTTATACCGATTCTCAGAGCTTTTGCCACTGGCTCCTGGATATTAGCCAGTGAATTTTAATTTAAAATTTTTTTTAATAGATTTGACACCATTTTTTTGCTTACTTTTTTAGTAATTTGTAATTTTATAGTCAATAAATAAATAATTATAGAGTACTTGTTCCAATTTTAAGGCGTGGTTGAAATAAGTAAATTTTTTTATTAATTATAAGACAAAATTTGATACATACAAATCGGTAAAATCACTTTACCAGAAACTCGGGGCAAAAGAAAAATACAGACTATATATATATATATATATATATATATATATATATATATATATATATATATATATATACAGTGTGTCCAGGATAAGGATGCACAGCATGGGGATCACGGAAATGGTAAAAGATATAGTGTCGGTTAAATTAGACAAAAGTTGCGTATTTTGATGCCCAACAAAGCCGTTCTATATCCGAGAAAAACCGAAATATTGCGATTTCGTTTTAATTTTTTTTTGATGCTATTTGAAAAGATATGAAAAAACGAACACTGCTTTCACTTTTTAAACTCTACAAAATGACGTTAACAAATTTTTATTACAACGTTTCGTTTCAATGGAACCACCATCAACTTTGGTTTTTATTATGGGACGGAAAAAAAGTACACCTAGTATTAGATTGCGCTTTTCTTGTCAGGTTGTCTCCGCTCTGGGTATTTGTTAGAATATATGCGCTTGGCTGCTACACAATTTCTTTGGCATAAAATGTAGCAAGATAGCATATCACATTTTTCTTCGTTTGTAAAATTACCTCCATCCATTGTAGAAAAAAATAAATTAAAAAACGACAACAACAATAAAAATACATACATTTACACAAATACAAGTAAATAAAGCCATTTTTCTGAATAGAAACATAAGTAACATATTGTGTAGTACATCGTTGAATTCGCAATGAAAAGCGTAATACTGGGTGTACTTTTTTTCCGTCCCATAAGAAAAATCAAAGTTGATGGTGGTTCCATCGAGACGAAACGTTATAATGAAAATTTGTTAACGTCACCTTGTACAGCTTAAAAAGCGAGAATGAAAAAGTGTTTTCCGTTTTTTCGTATCTTTTCAAATAGCTTCAAAAGAAAATTAAAACGAAATCGCAATATTTCGGTTTTTCTCGGATATTTCCGGAACGGCTTAGAATTTTCAAATTTGTAAAACGAGATTTTGTTGGGCATCAAAATACGCAACTTTTGTCTAATTTAACAGACACTATATCTTTTATCATTTCCGAGATCCCCATGCTGTGCATCCTTATCTTGGACACACTGTATATATATATATATATATATATATATATATATATATATATATATATATATATATAATAATGTGTTTTCATTCCGGGTGTACCTCCGTTCACTACTGTCGTTCTGAAAAGAACAGTTTTGCTGACGTTTCGCCAAAATCACATTTTCTTTTCAGAACGACAGTAGTGAACGGATGTACACCCGGAATGAAAACACATTGTATTTTTCCATCCGTGAAGGAGTAAAAATCAACACATATATATATGTGTATATATATATATATATATATATATATATATATATATATATATATATATATATATATAAATATATATATAAATATAATATATATATATATATATATATATATATATATATATATATATATATATATATATATATATATATATATATATATATATATATATATATATATATATATATATATATATATATAGATCTGAAAAAACCTCACGAGGGAAGTAATAACTAATTATCTTGTGTTTTTAACAAAAGTGCATAATATTTTTGCAAAATAAAATTTTTTTGTTATCACAATACAAAAAAAAACGAGTTTTCTTTGCACAGGGTTGGTCCGCATTTATATAAATGACACTGTATAAGTGGTTAGATTTTTAGGTCAAGCGGGTCTTATAATTTTTGGTGATTGATAAAAAATCTCACTTTCATTAAGTGGCTGTATAAACAGAACATATCCTGATTGTTCCACTGATTCGAACCGCCTTCCGACTTTATTAAGGCGCTTGCCATTTTGTGTATTTTTGTTTTTGCTAACCAGAAAATTTTAACCAAATACATATTTAGCGAATTTTCTTATTTAGTCCCTCGGCATTTAATGTATAAAATAATATTAAGTGGCTATCTTAATAATATTGCGTAATATATTAAAAAAAAAACTATTTTGTTTGGCCCTGTATATTTGTAAATAGCCCATCGAGATTTAATAGCTCGATAAAAGAATCACACAACATTTTGGTATTCGCTGTGTTTTCTGATTTGATTCATAATGTTGGTGACCTTTGGACCCGCACGATAAGACCGCATTCGACTATATTATATCCAGAAAAATATATCTATCTCGTTTTACTCACTTTTTAAAAAACTAGCCTGAAAAGACTTTTGTGTACCAAAATTTGTCGTATTTCACAGTTTTTTTGAAAATTGAAGGCTTGTTTCATTCCCCTAGTTGAAAAAATCTTTTTACGTACAAAAAGATCAAATAAATTAATTATTTTTTTTAGATTGGGAGTCTCTAACAACGCCTCACCCTTAAACAGCAAAGGGGCTCCAGATCAGTTCAGGCTGACGTCAGTGAATTCCATATATTCAATGTGTCGCAGGTAAGGTCTTGCCAGCTCAAATAAGTACATAGATTTATATTAATAATTGCATTTCATATTAATATTGTTTTAGTTACCCGGCTCTCTTGGTAGTCCCATCTACGGTGCCAGACGAAAGTATCAGACGGTTTTGTAGGTGTTCGAGACAAGGCAGGATACCAGCTATTACCTGGCGGCATCCTAGAACAAAGGCTTTACTGCTACGAGGTGCTGGACATCATGGTAAGGCCATTTCTTCAGAGTAAAAGGCATTTCAACGTTGACACTAATAACATTCTAAAAGTCAATAATGTTAATCGAAGCTTTTTGCTTAAGATTTTTCAGTCCATTTATCTGACCTCCATATGAGTCCATATGGAGATCAGATTCACACGAAGGCCAGGGCACCAAAACCTATAAAAAGTGGTTTCTGCTGAATTTCCTAAATTTTTGATACCTTATTTGTCCTAAGCCCTTCTTAAAAACTTGCAAGTTTATTAAACAGAACTAGCCATTACAGTGCAACCTCGATTATCCGAACTATTTATTGCAAGCCATTGTTCGGTTAGCCCTTTTGTTCGGATAATCGAATATGGGGCAAATAATACAAAAGAGAAGTCTAAAGTGTGTAATTACCTATAATTATACAGATACAGATTTAAAATGTATAATAAAATAAACTTAACAAATAAAATAAACTTAAACTCGTATAATAATGAACATTTCACTTTTTTACGAAATATGACGTAATCTTTTTGAAACGAGAGTTTTCCTTTCCAGTTGCTTTGCCCTGTTCTGCATCTGTTCTAAAAGGAGTATGTGGCAAGACTCCTCTCCATTCTCCTTTGCCCACGCTATGCATTTATCAAAATAATTTACTGCTTCCCCGTGAGTCAAGCGTCCACTGCTAATTTCTTCTTCATTCTCCTCTTCTTCTTCCGAGTTCAAATTTTCTATGATATCACTGTCGTTCATCATTTCCACAGGATCCTCATCTCCAAGTGCCCATTTTTGAATTTCTTCATCTGTCGGAACTTCTGGCAGTTGTTTTGTAAGAGCTATTATGTCACTAATTTCAGTTCCAGTAGTTTCTGATCTTTTTGTTTGGGCCAATGCAGAAAGGGGAATTAAGTCTTCATTTCCCATTGATCTAAAATACAGGGGGGCAAAAGTTGCCGCCAAGAACTTTTTATCAGACCAGTTTTTACGTGCTGCCAAGCCTGCGCTAATTCCAACACAACATCTATTAAAAATGAAACACGCTTGTTGAATTTCCAGCACAGACTAATTTTATTAATAACTATATAAGAGAAAATTATCAATAAGCATTTCTGCTGATGTGTTTAAATAATATCGCCTATATAAAGTACAGTGGCGCAACAACAAACAGCATTTTGGGTTATACAATTTCAACACTCCCACTAACACAAAATGATGATCAAAAATTTACTTTAATGGGTGTGTTATACCCAACAAATCCAAAAACTTATAATGTGCCAAACCCTTTGTAAGAATATCGGCTGGCATGTTCGCTGTATCTAAATACTTAACTTCTACTAAGTTATCAGAAATTGCATCCCGAATAAAATGATGGCGCGTGTCAATGTGTTTTGTCCTCTTATGGTACATTGAATTAGCAGACAATTTAATTGCGCTCTGATTGTCATTGAATATTCTAATACAATTAACAACTTCTGTTAACTCAGCTATTAAATTTCTTAAGTAAATAGCCTCTTTTGTTCTGAGACCGCCATGTATTCTGCCTCAGTGCTTGATAGCGCTACAGTCTTTTGTTTTCTACATTCCCATGATATTACGGAACCACAAAGTTTAAAACAATATCCTGTGTATGATTTGCGACCATTCGAGTCTGCAGCCCAATCTGCGTCAGCAAAACCTTCTAATTCCGTATTATCTTTACAAAACTTTAATCCATAATGCTTAGTGTGTTTTAAATATCTTAAAACGCGCTTAGCTTGTTTCCAGTGAGTTTCGTCGAAACAATTATTAAATTGACTCAGATAACTTACCGAAAATGCTATATCAGGTCTAGTCAAAACAGCGAGATACATCAAAGAACCGATCAGTTGCTGATATGGCAATTCCGTGTTACATAGCTTTTCTGTTTTTGTAAGATTTACATTGACTTCCATAGGCGTACAAACAGTCTTGCAATCCAACATATTAAATCGTTTTAAAAGTTGATTTACATATTGCTCTTGATCTAAACAAATCGTTTTCTGGTTTTTATCAATACTAACTCTCATACCGAGACATTGCTTAACTTGCCCTAAGTCCTTAATCTTAAAATGTTGCCCTAACTCAAGTTTTAAATTATTTGTTTCGATCTTATCATTGGAAAAAATAAAAAAATCATCAACGTATACTGTTATAAAAGTCAACAAATTACCTCTGCTCTTAGTAAACAAACAAGGTTCATGATCAGATTTCTTATAACCTAAATTCTTAAGAACAACGTCAACTTTTATGTACCATGCCCTAGCAGACTGCTTAAGTCCATAGATAGCTTTATTCAATTTCAAAATTTTATTTTTATCATGAGTTTTAAATCTCTCTGGTAATATCATAAAAACATTTTCTTCTAGAATGCCATTCAAAAAAGCGGTGGTAACATCTAAATGTATGATATCTAATTCTAATTTCACAGATAAGACTATTAACAATCTAAGGGTGGAATGTCTTACAACAGGTGAAAAGGTTTCATCAAAATCGATACCTGGTTTTTGGGAAAAACCCTTCGCAACTAACCTAGCACGGTACCGCACTTTGTTTTCACAATCAATTTTCTTTTTAAACACCCACTTGCACTGCACAATTGTCTGTTCTTGAGGAATGTCAACCAGCTCCCATGCTTGGTTTTCCTCGAAAGATTGCAGCTCTTCTTCCATTGCCCTTCTCCACTGGTCACCATCAGGTTGTGATAAAGCCTCTTTAACAGTTTCCGGATCAGTGTTCACATCAGAATTTTCTGAGTAAATGCAACTAAAACCATTTTCAAAATTTCTTGGTTTTGGCACTCTCTCAGATCTTCTTAATACAATAGGAGCCTCTTCATCAGGAGACGAATCATCACTGTCCTTACTGACAGCATTCTCCCAAAGTTCACCTGAGCTATTAGAGAGTAAGTCATCCTCAATTATTCCATTTGTAACATGATCTCCCACTGGAACTGATATTAGGTCATTATTATCTGCTTCTGTGTTTGCTATACTGTTCATCATGATGTTCTCTTTATCTTTGATATTTTCCATTATGGTCACATCTCGAATCTTAAATATTGTATTTTTCGTAGCATTATATACTCGATAACCTTTAATTTCATCATCGTACCCTACTAAAATACATTTAACAGCCTTCTTGTCCCATTTTAAGCGTTTTTCTTTGGGAACATGTACCATTACTGTGCTGCCAAAAATTATCAGATTTTTTACATCAGGCACCCTGCCTGTCCACAGTTCGAATGGAGTTTTATCAATTCCAGAAGCTAATGACCGGTTTCGTAAATAGACTGCAGTGTGAACTGCTTCTGCCCAAAATTTCTGTTCAAGGTTCGCATCAAACAGCTTACACTTAGATTTTTCAACTACAGTCCTATTTATCCGTTCTGCCATCCCGTTTTGTTCAGGCGTATATGGGTTTGTTTTTTGATGGATAATTCCACAGGTTTTTAAAAAATTTGTCTAACTCCCTGTTACAAAACTCTCCCCCATTGTCTGATCTCAAGATCTTTTTGCCTTGTTGATTTTCGACCATGTTTTTACATTTTTTGAAACAATCAAACACTTGGTCTTTTGTCTTTACAAAATAAACAAAAACCATACGGCTAAAGTCATCCTCAAAAATTATGAAATATTTTGATCCTCCAAGAGACACAGTGTTCATTGGACCACATACATCTGTATGTACTATTTCCAAAATATCTTTGGCCCTGTGACCCTTATTCTTAAATGGTAATCTAGGTTGTTTACCCTCGCAGCATATTTCACAATTTTTCTGCCCTATATCTAGAACACCTGGATAATTAAGTCCCTCGACAATACCAACCTTCATTTTATTCAGGTAAGCACTATTAAGGTGCCCAAAACGGCGATGCCAAACTTCTCCTGAAATAACCGATTTCGTCGATAATAAACACGTATCAACAGTCAATTTGTTTAGCTTATATACCCCATCCTTTAAATCAGCTGTTCCAACTAAATTATTTTGGTTATTGAAAATCTGACAGCGATTATTCATAAACTTAACAGTGTTACCATTTCTTATCAGTTGACTTACCGATAATAAATTCGTTGCCAATTGGGGAACACACAACACATTTTTAACAGTTATTTCGTAACTATCATGTCCAACAACAGTCGTTAAATTTACATCACCCGAACAAATAACAGGAACATTTGTCTTATTAGCTACCATAATTTGTGATATATTCGCTGAGCTTTCTATATTCTCCAGCCACTCTTTATTTGCAGTCAGATGTACACTAGCACCAGAGTCAATATGCCAATCGAATTTATTGAATGATCCGTTCAAAAAAACTACACTAAAAGCGTTTGAAGTCTTCTGTTTACCAGTATCTTTATTATCCTTATTCGGGCATTTATTCTGAAAGTGTTCAATTTGTTTACATTTATAACATTTTATCGGTTTATTGACAATCCTGTTTACTGGCAAACGCACTTCCACTGCTACTGACATCTATTTCCAATAGACAATAGTTTAGTTCTAATCGAATCCGTTGTAATGGCAATCCCTGAGTGTTCAATTGCCATAATCATGGGTTGAAACTTATCTGGCAATCCGGCTAACAGAAGTGAACCAATCCATTCATCATTAATATCGAAACCTGTACCTCGTAGTTTCTGGCCTGTTTCGACAACTTGATTGACATAATTTGTCATAGAATCACAATTTTCCAAACGCAAGGAAATTAAACATCTTAACAAATTAATCTTTCTTGCAAAACCCTTATCGTCAAACAACGTCTTTAATTTATTCCATAATTCTAAAGTCGTTTTTGCATCTTTAATATGAACATAAAGTGACGTGTCAATTGTTAAGATAAGTTTTGCTTTGGCCTTGGCGTCATCGTCAGCTACAACTTCTGATATGCATTTAGATAGACCCTCTAAAACCAGATAGTTCTCCACAGCAAACGCCCAATCCCCATAGTTCTCTCGTCCTTTTAATCTTGGAACATTAACTATATAATTACCAGCCATTCGTGCGATTACTCGGAAATTAAACTAACAAAACACGATATCAAATTTCGGAGGTTATCAATGGGCTTCGCGACGGCCTGGGCCAATAACCTATTAAAAATGAAACACGCTTGTTGAATTTCCAGCACAGACTAATTTTATTAATAACTATATAAGAAAATTATCAATAAGCATTTGTGCTGATGTGTTAAAATAATATCGCCTATATAAAGTACAGGGGCGCAACAACAAACAGCATTTTGGGTTATACAATTTCAACAACATCTTTCAACGTAAGTTTTTTTAGCTTTTCTGAAATGTTTCCCGACGTCTCAACAATCTTTTTCAAAAGATTTTTTCTGTAGTGGAGTTTAATTGCTTGAATTACATGTTGATCCATTGGCTGAATTAATGGGGTGCAGTTGGGCGGCAAAAACATAACAGAAATTTGGGAGTCGTCACTTGCTAATTCTATTGGATGACCAGGTGCAATATCCAGAATCAAAACAGCTTTTGGTGGCAAGTTTAATTCCTTCATCTTTCGACGCACGGCAGGAACACAAGACGTATGAAACCATTCCGTGAAGATTACCTCGTTACCCATGCCCTATTTTGTCCCTTGTAGATGACTGGAATAGTACTGCTTCCAAATGAACGTGGCTTGTTTGATTTTCCCAAAACTAACAATTTTAATTTGTGAGTACCTGTAGAATTAGAGCATGGCATAAATGTAATTCGCTCTTTATATTGTTTTCTTCCTGGTGCTGAATTTTCTCCCGCATGTGCCAGTGTTTTCTGCGGCAACATTTTTCAGAAGAGGCCGCTTTCATCCGCATTGTAAATTTGATCTGCCGTAAGTTTAAGTTCTTCAATTTTCTTAAGAAGCCGATGTTTGAAAGGCTCAACAGCCATAGGGTCAGTAGATAACTTTTCCCCTGATATGGATAATTGGCGAATAACATAACGATTTTTAAACTTTTGAAGCTAACCAAAGCTAGCCTTGTCGTTTTTATACGTTTGTGTATAAAAAAATTTGGCTTTTTCGCAAAGGAGCTCACCAGACACAGGGGTTCCTAAAATAATTTTAGCTGTTAGGTCATAAAAACGGATACATAATGTTTTGTAAGCCAACATACCTCTAGACCTCTCCTGTAAAAACCAATTATAAACAGCCTTTTCGACATCAGGGTAGGCACTTAATTTGAGACTAATCCGATTTTTATTTTCTGGCTTTTTTTTTAAATCGGATATTGTGGACTTTCTAACATTGCATTTTAAAGCGGCCCCTGTGCCAGTCTCACCAGCTTGTAAACTTTTTTTTTAATTCTAATTTTGTTACTCAATTTTAAACAAGTACGCTTTCTTTTCGGCATCGCGAACGCTAAAATCTTCAAAAACGTATGTCCAGCTCAAACACGCAGCAACTCGACAGAATAACTAAGATGCGTACGTGACCGATTACACGACGATTTTAGATCGAAGGAGCGGCGTTGTTCGGTTAATCGAGGCTTGTTCGGATAAGGGCATCAGTTTGTTCGTGTTCGGTTAACTGGATATTCGGAAAATCGCATGTTCGAATAATAGAGGTTACAGTGTACTTGATGGAAATTCATTTTAACCAAGTAAATGAAAATTATAGCCGTTTATAAACTAAAATTCATGAATACTTCCTTAGTAAAAATTGAATTTATTGATATAGGTATGTTGATGATCCATTAGCATGTTCATCATCTAACCTAAAACATCCAATATTTTGTCCTAACGCTGGAACCTGTGGTGGTAGGTAAATCAGAATAGAAGAGTTCTATCCACACTACACCACAACTTGTTACGTTCTGGACGCGCGTTTCGCTAACCAAGTTAGCATCATCAGCCGATTATATAAACTAAAGTAACTTATCCTAACCGAGACTATTTGTAGGTAAATGTGGACACTTGGTTGCACCCGACTGCAAGTCTTTTGTTAAGTAAACAATAGAGGGGACTATAGGGGATAGGCCCTCTGTCTTTATTTAGTGCTTTTTAATTTAACTAATTCTATACTCTCAAATGCATCCAATAATATATTATTAGATATATTTTTAATCAACTTAAGATTATTATTTATTCCTATTTGGTAATTGTTTTCCAAAGCATTTTGGGCAACGCTTGACTTTTCTGTTCTTCCATCTTAAATGTGCCATATGTTCTTTAAAACGAATGTTTATGGAGCGTTTAGTATGCCCCACATATTTTATATCGCAGTCATTACAGCTAATTTCATAGATGCCACTCCTCTCCTTCAAGTCGACTTTGTCTTTAGGGTTTCCAAGGAGATTTTTCAAACTGTTCTTCGTTTTGTAGGCTACTCTAAAACCTACGTTTTTAAATACTTTTTCTAGACCTCTCGTATATCTGGGTTCATATGGGATTACTATGAACTTATGGGGAACCTCAGGTGCTTGAAGAGTAGTGGCATCTTTTAACATTTTCTTATGCTTTTGTCTATTTATTAAATTATGTACAAAATTATTATTATATCCATTACTTTTAGCTATATTTTTAATCCGATTCATTTCATTGTTAAAACGTTTTTTACTTAATGAAAAATTGACTAATCTGTGAGTTAAGAAATGAAATGCTGCCATTTTGTGTCGACGGCAATGAAATTAGTCGGATGTTATATACCTATCAGTATTAGTAAATTTCCTATAAATATCAAATTCTAATTTATCGTTATTTCTAACAACTAACATGTCGAGAAAAGGTAATTGACCATTGTTCTCCTTTTCGTACGTAAAATTAATAGAAGGATATTTATTGTTTAATGTTTCTAAGAAAGTGTCCAAATATTCTGTTTTAGTACCAAAAATAGCAAATATATCGTCTACGTATCTCTACCACACCCTTGGAAAATACTTGAGTTCTTTTTTAAATTGGGTTTGTAATCTACCCATAAACAAATTTGCAAGGAACGGAGTTGTTTATCATATTTATTGTTGAACTGAAAAAAATTTTGATTCATACTTAATTTTGTCAGAAGCAAATATTCATCAATAATTTCTTTCTTCAAGTTATTGATTTCAATTAGTTCCTTTAGGTACTCTAAAGCTGGTGGTATGGGTATGAACTGAAATATTGTACGTTGGTGATCCAACAGCTGAAACAATAGGTCTCATGGACTTCCCAGGTTTATGGATTTTGGGAAGGCAATACAGTTTAGATAATTGTGGGTTACTATGTGTTAGTTTAAATTTTAGTTTATCGGACACAAGGTTTTTACACTGTTTTAAGGTATTTTTTGCTTCTGTTATCATTTTTGCTAACTGGTTTTTCTCAATTAAATCGTAAGGACCAGTTTGAATCAAATTGTCTACTCTTGCAAGATAATCTGCTTTGTCTAGTATAACGACCTTATTTCCTTTGTCAGCTTTTAAATAAAAACATTCTTTTTTCTTCAGTTCCTGGATAACTTCAGTATTTTTACGAGAACCATATTTTGACTTGTTGTTAACAACGTTTTTTGATTTCTGCAAACCTCTCTAATGAATCCCTTAGATGACTCTGGCACGTATTGAATGGAACTTTCGATATTCGCTATAATAGTTGGTAAACTATTTTTTACTGGAGGCTACAAAATTCAAACCTTTATTCAAAAGGGTGATTTCTCTATTATCAAAGGACGAAGAAGGAAGGTTTTCTACAATGTTCTCGACTTACGAAGAAATTTGTTTTTGTGGTTTCAACTTTCTTAGTGTGTTTTTAAGTGAACACATTTTCTTCAAAAATTTGGCATCGATAACTAAGAACATTTTTCTTTGGAAATCTAACCATTCTTCAAATTTTAAATTACTAAGTTTATAAGTGAGTTTTTTAAATAATCCGTATGCTTCAATTTCAAGCATACTTCGTTTGCTATACAGATTTTTAATTTCTAAATCTAGCCACTTTTGTTTGGCAAAAGATTCATCCTTCTCAGTAACGGGTGATTGTTTAGGGATCTTGACTGAAATGAATTTAGGGAAAACTGAAAAAGACTTGCGTGATTTTAGAAACCAACGTTTCTAAAATACGTTACGTTCTGTTGAGATTTGATTTCTGCAAGCCTTTCTAATGAAACCCTTAGTTGACTCTGGCACATATTGAAAGTACTTTCGATATTCGCTATATTAGTTGGTAAAATATTTTGTACTGGAGGCTCTGCAAAATTCAAACCTTTATTCAAAAGGGCGATTTTTCTATTATATTATATAGCCCACTCTATTGTTTACTTGGCAAAGGTGTAGTCGGGTGCAACCAAGTGTGATCACATTTACTTTAAATAGTCTCGGTTAGGATAAGTTACTTTAGTTCATATCATCTGCTGATGATGCCAGCTTGGTTAGCGAAGCGCGCGTCCAGAAGTTGTGTAGTGTGGTTAGAACTCTTGTATTTTGATCCAATATTTTGATATGCTTTAAAATAATCTGTAACAAAAAAGCACGATGATAACCGATTACATAGAAATTCCCATATCTAGAGTAATAAACATTGCCGTTCTCTAGCTTCTCTACTAATCATACAAAGTGGTGTAAACTATATTGCTTAAAAACTTGTTTCATATCGTTATAAGAGGTACTATATATAATTGGTTCCAAAATTATTTGTTGGATCGAAAGCAGTTTGTTCAGATTAGCAAAAATAAAAGCAGTCAACAAAAAATTTTTTGTGGTGTGCCTTAAGGATCTATATTGGCTCCAATTTTATTTTTAATATATATAAATTCTGTATCTCTGTTAAATTTAGAAGGCTCCATTAAATTATTTGCTGATGATACCACCCTTCTCTATACTTCAGATAATTTTGCAAAAATAAATGTTAATTATTAATAATAAAGACCTAAATTTAATTACTAATTGGTTACAGGCACAAAAATTAACTTTAAACTTTCAGAAATCCTCTTTCATGTATATATCGAATATTATTCAAAATACAGATATTCCGCCAATATTTTTTTCTAATAAATTAATTATTCAAAGTGTATTAAATTTTTAGGCTTATATATAGATCAAAATTTAGCTTGGAAGCCACATATAGAATATTTAAAAGTACAAATTTCTCCACCAATAGGAATTTTGTTTAAAATTCGTAACTATACAGTGTGTCCAAGATAAGAATGCACGGCATGGGGATCTCGGAAACGGTAAGAGATATAGTGTCGGTTAAATTAGACAAAAGTTGCGTATTTTGATGCCCAACAAAATCCCGTTTTACACATTTGAAAATTCTAAGTCGTTCCGGAAATATCCGAAAAAAACCGAAGTATTAAGATTTCGTTTTAATTTTCTTTTGAAGCTATTTGAAAAGATATGAAAAACACTTTTTCATTCTCACTTTTTAAGCTGTACAAGGTGACGTTAACAAATTTTCATTACAACGTTTCGTTTCGGTGGAACCACCATCAACTTTTCCTTATGGGACGGAAAAAAGTACACCCAGTATTAGATTGCGCTTTTCATTGCGAATTCAACGATGTACTACACAATATGGTTACTTATGTTTTTATCTAGAAAAATGGCTTTTTAATACATTTCTAGCATTTTATTATAGTAGGCCATGAAATCCTAACGATAAAAGGAAAAAAAACAGTTGACAAGTTCGAATTAACGTATTTATTTATTTAACAAATATTCAAACAAGTAAATGTTTCTATTGTTATTGTTGTTGTCGTTTCTTAATTTATTTTGTTCTACAATGGATGGAGGTAATTTTACAAACGAAGAAAAATGTGATATGCTATCTTGCTACATTTTATGTACAAGTGTATTTTTCGGCGTTTGCTATTTAATCTAAAAGAATATGGATCATTTAAAAAGCCTGTATTATCCCGACAGAAACCTTGCAATGAAGAAAACCAATACAACGTTCTACAATCTGTTATTGAAAATCCACAAACTTTCACCAGAGAAATTGAAGACCAGACGGGGGTAGCTAAATCTACAGCTCAATTTATTTTAAGGAAAAATCAATTTAAGCCTTACAAATTCCGAATATGTCAAGAATTAAAACAGGGTGACGATGAACGACGTAGACATTTTTGTGAGTGGTATACCAGGATGTGTGAAGATAGTCTTAATTTTCCTTATAAAGTGATTTGGTCTGATGAAAGCATGGTAACCAATAACGGTTTTTTTAACAGGCGCAATACCCACTATTGGTCACAACGAAATCCACGTGTAAATAGACCATCCATACATCAAGATCGTTTTGGATTTAATATTTGGTGTGAGTTTTTTGGTAGCAAGATTATAGGCCCTATTTTCTTTCACAATTCATTAACTTCCGAGCGGTACCGTGAGATCTTGAGGCACGATTTAGAAGATGCATTAGATAATTTACCGTTAGGCGCTGTACACGGCTGTTGGTTCCAACAAGCTGGTGCTCCAGACCATAACTCCATAGAAGTTCGCCAATATTTAGCTGAACGGTTTGAAGGAAGATACATTGGGACTTACAGTGAATCACCTTGGCCTCCAAGGTCCCCTGACCTAACTCCCTTGGACTTTTTCTTATGGGGCTACATAAAAAATGAGATATTTAAGGAATGTTTTGACAACGAGGAACAGTTATATCAATCAGTACGAGCAGCATTTAATACAATTACTCCTGAAATGTTAAGTCATATTTTGGAGTGTAACATGAGACGGGCGTACTTCTGTAATGGAGGTAATTTGTTTGAACATTTGTTATAGTTAGTAAATAAATAAATACATTCATTCGAAATTGTCAACCATTTTTTCTTCCTTTTATCGTTAGGATTTCATGCCCTATTATAATAAAATGCTAGAAATGTATTAAAAAGCCATTTTTAATACATAAGTAATCATATTGTGCTGTACAGGGTGTTCCAGCGAGGACTGAACAGGGACCTATTTTCGACCTTCCTTGTATTTTGGAAAAATTCAAAATAGCCAATCGATGTATTTTTTCTTGTAGAATCCAAAAATGTCATCGAAAAAATATTTGAACCAGAAACAAAAGAGTTACGCTATGCATCAGGTGTTTTTTAAATGGAATGTATCATTTTTTATGCGATTTTTGGAAAGACTGATTTTTTTTATGTCCGTTCTGATTAAAAGATTTGATTTTGCGATAGCTGTTTATATTATATTTTAATGTTTTACAAACTAAAATTTTAGCTTCACCTGTTTAAAATATACGATAGGTTGGTATAGGTGATCAAGGTAAAATGACGTTTGAATGCTTTGTCAATAAAAATTGACATTATTTTAATTATTGTCGAAGTCTTCACCTAAAAAATATATATTTGACTCTGATCGAAATAAAATACTCTTTGGACGAGAGACTACAGATTGTTATGCTATTTTACAAGTGCCAAGAAAATGCAAGAGAAGCAAGAAGAAGATTTATTGCAAATTTTCATAGAAATATATCCATCAATACAATTCTAAGGGTAAAAAACCTATTTGAGGAAAATAAAACTTTACATGATAGAAAAAGAAATATACAAAGAAGAAGAAATCGAGACCAGGCCATTATAAATTATTTTCAAGTTAATCCAACCAAATCTATTTCGGATGCAGTTCGGGAAGTTCAGTACGGTGGCGGTGTAAGGCGCAGAAGAGTTACCCGAGGGACTGTTCACAGGACTCTGAAAATTCATAAATTTAGGCCTTTTCGTATCCTTCCACTTCAGCACCTAACACCGGCACAAAAAGAACTTCGCTTCCAATTTGTTTCTCAAATGGTAATTCGGCAAGAAAACGAAGCCCCTGATTTATTCAAAAATATTGTGTGGACCGACGAAGCTACTTTCACAACATCGGGAGTATTCAACAGACATAATAGTCACCACTGGGCCGTTGAAAATCCAAAAAAGTTCCAGACTATTAAATTTCAAGGGAGGAATTCTATTTATGTTTGGTGTGGGATAAAAAACAATAAAATTTTGGGACCAATATTTTTTAACGGGACTTTAAATGGGCACAGATATTATGAGTTTTTAGAAAACGACATTGAAAATTTTTTGGAAGACTTACCATTGGCAGAATATCCGTGCATGATGTGGTTCAATTTTTAAATCGACGCCATAACGAATGGATAGGGCGAAATGGAACATATGCTTGGCCGCCCAATAGCCCCGACCTCTCAGTTTTGGATACATTTCTTTGGGGCCATTTGAAGAACGTCGTATACAGACAACGAAACGAAAATATTCAAGAGATCATGGGAAAAATTGTCGATGAAATAAACCGCCTTAACCAGGAAAATCATATTGTAACAGCAAGTTTAGAAAGGCTACAAAGGGGTTATCGATGTTGTTTCGAGAAAAACGGCGGTCAAATTGAAAACTTATGTTATTAGTAGTTTTATTTTATTATTTAATAATTATTTTTTATTGAATTTCTTTTTCTATCATGTAAAGTTTTATTTTCCTCAAATAGGTTTTTTATCCTTAGAATTGTATTGATGGATATATTTCTATGAAAATTTGCAATAAATCTTCTTCTTGCTTCTCTTGCATTTTCTTGGCACTTGTAAAATAGCATAACAATCTTTAGTCTCTCGTCCAAAGAGTATTTCATTTCGATCAGAGTCAAATTTATATTTTTTAGGTGAAGACTTCGACAATAATTAAAATAATGTCAATTTTTATTGACAAAGCATTCAAACGTCATTTTACCTTGATCACCTATACCAACCTATCGTATATTTTAAACAGGTGAAGCTAAAATTTTAGTTTGTAAAACATTAAAATGTAATATAAACAGCTATCGCGAAATCAAATCTTTTAATCAGAACGGACATAAAAAAAATCACTCTTTCCAAAAATCGTATAAAAAACGATACATTCCATTTAAAAAACACCTGATGCATAGCGTAACTCTTTTGTTTCTGGTTCAAATATTTTTTCGATGACATTTTTGGATTCTACAAGAAAAAATACAACGATTGGCTATTTTGAATTTTTCCGAAATACAAGGAAGGTCGAAAATAGGTCCCTGTTCAGTCCTCGCTGGAACACCCTGTACATCGTTGAATTCGCAATGAAAAGCGCAATCTAATACTGGGTGTACTTTTTTCCGTCCCATAAGAAAAATCAAAGTTGATGGTGGTTCCGTTGAAACGAAACGTTGTAATAAAAATTTGTTAACGTCACCTTGTACAGTTTAAATAGTGAGAACGAAAAAGTGTTTTTCGTTTTTTCATATCTTTTCAAATAGCTTCAAAAAAAAATTAAAACGAAATCGCAATATTTCGGTTTTTCTCAGATATTTCCGGATGGGCTTAGAATTTTCAAATTTGTAAAACGGTATTTTGTTGGGCATCAAAATACGCAACTTTTGTCTAATTTAACCGACATTATGTCTTTTACCGTTTCCGAGATCCCCATGCTGTGCATCCTTATTTTGGACACATTGTATTTCTCTTAATTTGTTAAAATATATATATTTTGCTTTCATTAATTCAAAATTACATTATCTAATATCAATGTGGGGCGCTGCATGTAAAAAAACAATAAAACCATTAGAAAAATTACAAAATAAGTCAATAAAATGTATTTACCGTTTACCATATCTGGAGCCCACCATTAACCTATATAAGCCTAAAAATCTTTTAAACATTTCTATGATGTATAAAACTAAATTATGTATTTTTATTCATTCATCAGCTAAAAATATCAAAAATACAAATTTAAATTTTATTAGAAATAATAACATTCATGACCATAATACAAGACAAACCGATTATTTCTCCATCATAAAATTTAAAAGTAATTTTGGCAAACAATGTATATTACACAGTGGGGTTAATTATTACAATAATCTACCAAAACGATTAAAAAATATTAACAAAATTGATACTTTTAAAAAACCCTTAAAGAAATATTTTTTGAGGAATTAATATCTTCACGTTTGATATATTTTTTTAATGTTTACAGTTTTTAATTTATTTATAATTTATAATAATGTTTATACGTTTATGTTTTTTATATTAGTTATTAATTAGTGCCTTTTAATATTTACAGTTTTTAATTTATTCATAATTTATAATAATGTGTATACATTTTTATATTTTTCTATTGTTAATCAATTCCCTACTATAAACAATATTGTTTCTTAAAAAAAAAAAATAAATCATTGATTAAAAAAAAAATATTAGGCTAACATTTTTACTTATACTTATATATTTTTTAAGCTCCTTAAATTTTTTAAAAAAATATAAAATTCGCGAATTTAATAATTAAATAGATTTAAAAGAATTAGTATATGAGTAAAAGAAGCAAGTAGAATTCCGGAAAAAGTAATTCGTTGGAAGAGAAATCTCCTGAAGAGAATGTAAATGCAATTTCCATTAAATTGATGGATATGTCAGAAACAAAGGTTACGGAAATTTGTATTTTTAATTTGGAAATTATAAGAAACAAAGAGTAAATTATAAAGGCCTAAGAGGAAATTATAAAATCTAAAGAGGAAATTATTAGTTCAAAAGATATAATAATTACAGAATTAAAAGAGAAAAATTTAAGAAATTATCCAGGCTTTTCAAAAACTTATTCTGAAGTTACTACAGTTAAACATACAGGTTGTTTAAACAATAACAAAAAAATGTAACCGAAACTAAAAATGATATTAAAATAAAACCCACAAATCAACAAGAAAATAAGGATGAAAACAAGATTAAAAACAAGGATATTACAGTAAATAATAATAATTATTTAATGATAAAGCCAAGAAATAACCAGGAAAACAAAAGAGATTTGGGAAAGTACATAAATCCAACAGGTGTAAAAATAGAAATTAAAAAGTTACAGGGTAAAAAATGGGGTAATCAAGATTGAGTGTGAGAAAGTGAAAGACGAAATAACAGAAGAAAATTTGATAAATTGTATTCAAAATAAAAATGATTATCTAGAAAATCCAAATTTGAAAGTAATTACCATTAAAAAAATGATAACAAAATATATTTGACATTTCTGGAATTAGACGGCGAAAATTTTAAGAATGTTATTGAAAAAGGAGTGTTATTTATCAGATTTTCGGTTTATGAATATATTGACATAATGAGGTTCTTTATCTGTACCACAACCAAAAACTTGTACAAAATCACAACATTATTTAAAGTATGGAAACAAAGAACATAAAGCAACAGAATGTCAAACTTCGGTGGAAAATATTGTGTGTCCAAATTGTTGTGAACAAAATGAAAAATGTAATACTGATTATTTTATTAATCACAAGCCCTTTGATTTGGAATGTCAATTATATAAATTACATATTCAAAAAATTAAAAGAAATGTCAACTACGAAGTCTCAAAGTAGCAATTACAGGAGATAAACAATGATATAAATTGTGAAAAGAATGTATATAAATCGAATATTTTTCATCTTAATATACAAGGCTTCCAAAATAGTAAGCATGAAGTTAAAAGTGTTTTGTATAAGGAAAAGCCCTTTATTTTATGTCTCAGTGCAAATCATGTGACAGGTTAAGAAGAAATTAGTTTTCAAAATTATTTTACTTTAAGATGTAATTCAAACTCAAAACATACTGGAGGATTATTGATATTTGTTTCGCATAAAATTACACTTGTCAAATTTAGTAAAACATCTGTTCAATATGAGTATTCGTTTATACATTTTAAGATAAAATTGGAAGAAGAAATGTTTGATTCAAGGCTCTACTATCGATCACCAAGTCGAAATGATTTTTATGTGAAAAAATTTTAAAAAAATAGGACAACTGATAAAAGAATATACCCGCATAACCAAAAATTAAAAAACTTTAACTGACCTTTTAATATCAAATGTTCGTTCTATTAAAGCAGATGTTAAAAATCCCCCAAGATAAGTGACCATGACTGGATGTATGCAGATATTTTTTTAAGTCTAGAAAAAAACAGACCTTTGACATAAATTATGATGTTGTTTACAAAAAAAATTGCGAGAACTACGTAAGGGTAAAGTGCGGGATACGAAAGAAAACCGGGCGGAGTCAATCGGTTTAGGAAGGTCGGCCAAGAAATCTCTTTAAACCAGTGGTGTCCCGTCGTTCTTTAAATAATATGGCACTCCTTTTTGACTATACGCACTTCAGATAATTAAAAAATGTAACTATGCTTAATGAACCTTTATCTACATTTGTCTGTTTTCTTTCGTGTACCGCACTTCTATATCTCTTTTGTGTTGCAAAAACGGCGGACTTTTCAATTTTAAAATGATTTAATTTTGATTTTCCTCGATCGATTTACCTATAAATATTTTTTTTCTTGAGTTCTTTCATTTACGGTTTCCTGGCTACTGCCTACGTCCACTATTATTGGACCACCCAGTATAGAGATATACGATTTACAAGTCCAGATTTTACAAGGGCAGCCAGCATCAGATCCAGTGAACGAGATTTATCAAAATTTTAATTTATTCAGTTCGACTTTGGGCTACTCGGGTATGCCAAAAGTGGCCGTCTGTCTCCGTTTGTCATATTACTTTATACAGGGGCCGTCATTGTGAAGTACTATACAGGGCGTTTCCTAATTGCGTGCTGATGTTAAAGGGGGTGTTTTTATGTCCTAAAAGTCTTAGCTTTTGAGATACAGTATGGTAAAGTTTAAAAAGAAAATTTTTTTTTCATCCCAATTCTGATGCTATTATAGATAACTGCATGAAATTTAATACACGTCTTCTATGCATTAAGGGGCATACGGATTTATCCAGGTTAATTACATATGCACGCCACTGGTAGAAATTTCAAAAATTGATTGTTAATAAAAAATGCCCTTTAATGCGTAAAAGACGTGTATCAAATTTCACACAGTTATTTATCTATAATAGCATCAGAATTAGGATTTAAAAAAAAATGGTTTTTTTAAAACCCTGTATCTCCAAAGTTAAGACTTTTAGGTTCATATTAAACTTTTTTCTTAAAAAGGTCCAAGAATCACCCCCCTTTAATATTAGCACGCCATTAGGAAACGCCCTGTATAGTACTTCACAATGACGGCCCCTATACAAAGTAATATGACAGACGGAGACAAACGGTCACTTTTGTCATACCCGAATAGACCAAGAACTGCATAAGTTAAAATTTTGATAAATCTTGTTCACTGGATTCAGTGCTGGCTCCCCTACTATAACTACACTGATTTGTTAATATTGGAAAAATATGAGTTCTGTAGTGCTTCAAATATTAGATATTTTTTGACACCCGGTATTGAACAGAAAATTAATTATTTTGAAGCAATTTACTGACAGCTACTTTATGAACAATTTTACAAAATATATGAAAAAAAAACTAAGCCATTTTTGAGGTTGACGGCTGTGATTCTAATGGTTCGATTCCTTCTAAATCGTTGTCTTTAATAATGAGGTTTCGTCGTCACTACTTGAAGATCCCAGTGTGATAACTAAATCATCAATAACCGTTTCAATTTTGCAATCTACTTCCCAGTATTTATCTTCAATAGAACGAACATGTTTAACATACGATTTCCAATTTTCAGCCGATATTGAGTCAATCGCTTCTAATGTTATTTTATTTAAATCTTTAATTGAAAGTTCACCGGTATTGCGCTCTCGAATATATTTTTTTACTCCTGCCATGCAAGTTCAATAGGGTTGAGGTCGCACATGTATGGAGGCAGCCTTAAAGGTGTATGACCGAGGTTACGTAAAAGACCGTCAATTTTAATACTTTTTTTTTTTGGGCTTGTTGGCTAATATTACTTTATAATTGATATTTTCTCCCTGTTGGATCACATACAAGATTGTTCGATTTAAGCCAGAATATCATATGAGCTTTTAGAGAGTTGGCACTTTATCTTCTACGTGAGAATGATAAGACGCATTATCCATTACCACGACTGATTTGGGAAGAATGTTAGGTAGAAGCTTCTCGAGCAACCATTTTTCAAAATTATCTCTATTCATCTGTCCATGATAGTCTCCAGTTATTAGTCCCGAGCGAAAAACTAAAACAGCACCTGGAACAAATCCGGCTTCTGAACCTGAACCAGCATGAACTATAATAAAGCGACTACTAGAGCGGATTCCCTGAACCGAGGCCCAGGTTTCGTGTAGATACACAATATGGCGTCCTTGCCTATATTGCATATATATATATATATATATATATATATATATATATATATATATATATATATATATATATATATATATATATATATATATATATATACCGGGTGTTTGGTACATCGATAGAAAGTTTTAAAGGGGTGAAAGAGGAGGTCATTTGGAGTCATTTGGACCAAATATGTCTATATACAAAGTCGTACCGATTTCGAGATATAGGCCTTTTCTAGTATTTCCATTTATTAAGGTAATTTCGGCAAATAAAAAATATTTTTGTCCCTGTCACTGATTTTATTTTTTGCAACTATTTTTTTTTATAATATTTAATATGTATATCAGCTAAAAAAAATAACAACAACTTCTTTGAAAACCACAAAAAAACACCGCACGCCAATGAAAATGATTTTATGCTATACAGTGGAACTAAGGCTCAACTTAAAACGCCATTTTATCGGAAATCACCCAATAAAAAAAATCTCAAATATGCTTAAAAACTACCTTATGTTATACCCTTCTCAGGGATATATCAGGTTATGATCGATTATCACTATTTGGAATAATTTGTTGAAAAAAATGGAAACAATTACAATTATTTAGGTAAAACAATTGTCAGATTTACTATCTAATTTCACATCTAAAATTAAATCATAAAGAGAAACTTCGAATATGTTGTTATTATTATTCATTTTCAAAATGCCAACCCTGATTCCGAATACACTTTCGAGCTCTCTTTCTTATTTCGGTGGTAGTGACAGCGTATCGCAACTCTACCCTTAATTTTTCAGCTGATTCATTTATTCGTTGAATAAGCTGCTCGCGGTTGATTATTTCGACCTCGTAAACAAGTTCTTTCATGCGTCCCCACACATGAAACACGTGTTAAGTCTGGGGACCTTGCAGGCCACAGAATTGGTCCATTTCTTCCTATCCACCGATTAGGAAACGTTTGATCGAGAAACTGCCTTACTGTTAATCGAAAATGAGCTGGACATCCGTCGTTTTGGAATATTATCCTGTCCCGTACATTCAGAGGCACATCATCCAAGATATTGGATGAATTCCTCGATGCGTAAAAATTCCAAATAGTTGTCTCCATTTAGATTATCTGGAAGATAATAAGGACCAATAAAAGTTCGACCAATGACAGCTGCCCATACATTTACACTAAATTTGTGTTGGAAAGAAACTTGTTTTTTCATATGCGGGTTCTCGTCCGCATCAGTCCAGTAGTGAAGGTTATGAAAGTTTGTAATACCTTCACGAGTAAATTTTGATTCGTCTGACCACAGAATACTTTTCAAGAAAAGCCCATCCTCCATATCAGCGTTCAATAAAAATCGACTAAAAGCCATTCGTCGTACAGGATCGCCTTCTTCAAGGCCCTGAACAGGGGTATAGTGGAACGGATGTTTTCCTTCAGTCTTGAGAACAGACCACACTTTCCATAGAGACAAATTCAATTCATCAGCTACTTTTCTGATGCTGGTTGTAGGATCTGCTTCAAAAGCTTGAAGTATTTGTTCTTCCACTTCAGGATGATATCTTTCAACATGCCCACGTTCTACTATGTGATGAATGTTACCGGTTTCACTAATTCGTCGATAGGTATTAATAAAAACTTGCACATTAGGAACACGTCTAGCGGGGAATCGATCACGATATAATCGTTGAGCAGCCGCTGCATTGCCATCGGCTCTTCCATACATAAACAAAATGTCTGCATATTCGCTATTAGAAAAAGCAGCCATCTTTAGAAATTGTAATTATTGTAACTTGAAAAACTATGAAATCAAAGCGAACTATTAGACCACAAGGTATTCAAGGCAAATATTGCAAGCCCAATGCTAAACGCACTACTGGCCTAAAAATATGCCAGGACCCATTCGACTAAAAACTGAAATCCGGCCATACATAAACAAAATGTCTGCATATTCGCTATTAGAAAAAGCAGCCATCTTTAGAAATTGTAATTATTGTAACTTGAAAAACTATGAAATCAAAGCGAACTATTAGACCACAAGGTATTCAAGGCAAATATTGCAAGCCCAATGCTAAACGCACTACTGGCCTAAAAATATGCCAGGACCCATTCGACTAAAAACTGAAATCCGATAGTGCATTGTTAAAGTAATAATTATTGTATCTTCTAAAGAATTGATAAAAACCATCAAAATAGCGATAGTGGATTTAGGTATTTATTGAATTATTATTTAGGCCAAGCGACGGATATTTTGTTGACATGATATTTTTTAATGTTTAAATTCCTTTAATTCCAAGGTATTAAAATAAAAACGATACGTTTATGGTCAACCATTTTTAATGATGAAAATTAAATGATTTCTCTAAGTACATTATTTTATCATTCTAGTACTTCATTACATAATTGCAAAATCAAAAATAATTAAACTTTCCAAGTTGTGTCTTCAATATTTAAGAAAATACATAATTATAAAATCGAATAGTAAATCTGTAAATTATTCTACTTAAATTAAGTGTAACCGTTAAATTTGTAGTGATAATTATAATTATTGATCATAACCTGATAGTATCTCTGAAGAGGGTATAAAATTGCGTAATTTATAGGCATATTTGAAATTTTTTTTATTGAGCAGTTTGCGAGAAAATGGCATTCAAAGATGATACCTAATTCCAGTGCATTGCATAAAATCATTTTCATTGGACTGTGCTGTTTTTTTGGGGACTTCAAAAAACGTGTTCATATTTTTTTTTAATAAATACATATTAAACCGTATGAAAAAAATTTGTTGCAACAAATAAAATCATTGACAGGGTCAAAAATATTTTTTATTTGCCGAAATTACCTTAATAAATAAAAATATCAAAAAAGGCCTATATCTCAAAATCGGTACGACTTTGTATATAGACATATTTGGTCCAAATGACCTCCTCTTTCACCCCTTTAAAACTTTCTATCGATGTACCAAACACCCTTATATATATATATATATATATATATATATATATATATATATATATATATATATACAGTTGATAGATATTTCACTCGACAGTGAAAAATATTTGGTCTCTCAATGAGCAATTTTCGTTTATTTTGGCACTTGCGCCAAACAAAACCTTTTGATCGTAAAAGCCGATTTAAGGTTTTATACCCGTACGGAAAATCTATTTTGTTCTTTACAGCACGAAGTAGGGGTTTGCAGGTCGGAACCTTCTTCAAGTTCATATAAAAATCCTCTATTGTTCGTCGAATTACTTGAAAATCACCATCGTCAATTTTATCTTTATATGATAATCGGGGTCTTTTTTTACCAGAAGATTTTAAAGGTGAAGTAGAACATGAGCGATCATTACGTTCTCTTTGATTTTTTCTTACACTAGTTTCCGAAACACCAGTGTAAAATGCAGCGCGTTCTGTTCGATTTTGAATTGGAATAGTCAAACTATTATTTTCAGCTTTTCTAGTAGAAGCCTCTATAATGCTCGCAATAACTTCACCTGTCCCGCTTCGAATTGTTTTTCCTCTTTTGCTCGCCATCGTTACTTCGAAATAATAATTCAAAATCAACTCAATGCATTTATATAGAAATGAAAAAAAATTCTCGAAATGTTTAAGCGCCACTGGAAATAGCTAGAACCTTCTAGCGGCAAGTGCATGGAGACTCTAGGCACATCCCAATTACAAGTGGACCAGTGCGAAATTTACTAAATCCTCGATTAATTTTCCGTACCGCTTAGCTGGCGCGCTTTATAGGTGAAGCGGCAAACTATTGCAACAAATAAAATAACATAAAATTTATTTGCGTACACAAATTTTACTTTTCCGCTTGCTTAAAACTATGAACCTTTATTTTAAGGACCGCCCGCTTTCCTTTCGTGTCCCGCGCTTTATCTGGCCTAGAAATATTCGAAATTTAAATCTAATATTTATTTATGAACATTATGGAGAATGTAAAGAATGTATTGATAAGGTAACTGAGTGTAAGATGGTTTCCTTAGGAAAAAAATTAACATCGTGGTTTAATAAAATGATTTTAGAAGGCCAACGATCAAGAGATTTGTATTACAAAAACTTTGCTTTTACTAGAAGCACAGAAGATTGAGAGAGATACAAAACATCTAGTAATGAATATGTACTGTTTTTAAAGAACTGAAAAAAGGTCATACTATCAGATACAAATTGAAGCTATGCTTCAATAAGTAAACTGAAAAAAAAAATCGGTTGAGAATTAAAATCTAATAATAATCATTCGGAAATTCTTTCAAAAATTGTCATGAAAGAGACGTTTGAAATTGGAAACAGAATAGCAAATTTTATAAATTCAACTTTAAAATATGGGGAAATACTAGATGAGCTGAAGAGTTCGGATATAACACCAGTTCCAAAAATTAAAAATACCAAGAAATGGAATAAATTGAGACCTATAAATGTGTTATTGGATATTGAAAACTTTTAGAACGGACAGTTTGACCAAATTTTGTAATTTACTGAAGAAAACAAAATTTTAATACACCTTCAAGCTGGTTTTCGAAAAGGACATTAACTGAAACTGCAAAACGTTACTTAGAGGTGGAAAAGGGGTTTAGATAAAAATGAAACTGTTGCAGCAGTATTTTTGGATTTTAAACGAGCATTTGAAACAATTGACAGAAAGAGATTATAATGTAAACTATATCAAAATGGTTTTAGGGGTTCGGTTTTTAAATGGCTAAAACATTATTTGGAAAGTAGAACACAAAAAACAAAAATTAATAACAAATTTTCTCAAAAGATTTTTAATAATATTGGTGTTCCACACAAGAAAGTATTTTAGGTCCTTTATTATTTGTTTTGTATATAAATGATATGCCTAATATTTAAAATTCATATAAAGTTCAGTTATTTGCTGATACTTTAATATATTTAAACGGAATGGATATTAATAATATTACAAATAAGTTAAATTTTGAATTGAATGTTTTATGTAATTGGTTAAAAATATATAAATTAAAATTGAATGTATCAAAAACCAAGTAAATGATACTGCGAAACAATAACTTAAATATTAATAATGATATTATAATTGATAATGAAAATTTAGAAATGGTTACTTCTTTTAAATACCTAGGGATTTTAATTTATTCAAATTTAAAGTTTGACATTTATTTTTGAAAAAGTAATTGGTAAAATTTTGCAAAAAAATAAACTATTTAAAAAGAATTAGTAAAGATTTAAACTATTTTTCGAAAAAGATTATATATAATACAATAATTTTACCTCATTGCCTGTATTATTCAAAAATTTTATGTAATGCCTATAAAGGTATAATAAACAGATTAGAAATATTACAAAACAAAGCAATGCATGTAATTTTAGGTATGAATAAATGTACAGGGTGTCCGGATTTCGTTGCAAAAGCAGGGTATCTCGCTTATTTTTAAAGACAGAACCTTGCGGTTCTCACGAACTTCAGCTATTTTTTTGTGAAACTCATGAAGCCGTAAACAAAATTTTCATTGCCTTCTTCATTTATGAGATGCAGGGTGAAATAGATATATATATATATAAAATAAAATTTTGAATTTTGGGACCCCCCTCGTATCTCGGTTATCCTTTAACCGAACGCAAAGGCAAAAATTGCTGCTTATGGAGTTTTTTACGCTGGATCCAGTGGCGTAGTCATATTTTTCATTTGAGTTGTTATTTTTTAGATATGACCCAAAGTTGTGTTTTTTTAAATGGGACACCCTGTATATTTGTCCAGAAATTGATTTGTCCTTTTAAAAGCTTCTCAAAAATATATAATAGTATGGGTCTATTTTAATAAACAACAAAAAAAATCCTAATTTTTATAATTAGCCGTTTTCTTTTGTTTTCTTGGAAGCAAATGACATTTCCCAATTTTGTACGCGTATATAAAATATAGCGCTAGTTTTTTGTATTTATTTATTGTGTAAAAATATATTTGTATTATTATGGAAGAAAACCAAACTTTCGAACATTATGAAAAGTACGATATGTTAGCTTGTTTTATATTAAGTAATGAAAATGTTGAAGCGTCTTCTGAGATGTATTTTAACAGGTAAATAGTTAATTTTTAGGTATGTTGAAATACTATTGCTTAATTTTTATTTAGATATCCAGAAAGGAGGCAACATAATATATCCACTTTTTATCGGATAAAAAAAGAATTTACTTAATCACGGATCATTTATCAAACCTCGTACGAAAACATATAATAAAGAAAATCGGGAGGCTGAGGAAATTACGGTTTTGGCTAATGCAGAAGCTTACCCTACAAACTCTTGTAGGGCCAGTGAAAAGAGCATAGGGATTCCAAAAACTAGAGTTCAAGAAATTCTAAAAGAGCACAGATACCACCCACACAAATTTAGGCTCGTGCAGCACTTACAGCCAGGGGATGCAGAGCGTCGGGTAGTCTTCTGCAATTGGTTTCGAGAAAGATGCGATATGGTTAGAGATTTTGAAAGGAAGGTTATATGGTCAGACGAAGCACATTTCAGTAATTCTGGTATACTCAATAGGCACAATAGTAGATTCTGGTCCCAGGAAAATCAACACCAAATATTTCCCAGAAGACAGCAGGGCAGGTTTGGTCTAAATGTGTCCTGCTTCATGTTAGGAACACATATAAAATTTTATATATTTGAGAGAAATCTAACAGACAATCGCTATATAGAAATTTTCGAGGCAGCTATACCTGAATTACTTGACGATGTTCCTCTAGCGCAAATTAACGAAATTTATTTTCAACAGGACGGTGCTCCTGCACACAATTCTGGAATGACGAGATTATTTCTGGACAATAATTTTACCAATCAATGGATCGGAACAAATGGACCTATAAGATGGCCCCCTAGGTCTCCAGATTTGTCGATTTTAGATTTCTTTCTATGGGGATATCTGGAAAATGGAATTTACAAAGACCACTATGATAATGTCCAAGATTTAGGAAATGCAATAAGAGAAAATTTTCGCTATTTACAAAATCATCCCGTTATTTTGCTTAATTCCCTAAAACGAATACGAAAATTATGCGAAGCATGCATAGAACAAAATGGAAATCAGTTTGAACAGTTCTTTCGATTTCCTTGGTTACTGTAGTTCTTATACGACAGTTGATTTTTGCTGAAAGGCTTGTTACATAATGATTTATTACTGTTTTGTTCTTGTGTTACATAAATCTAGGTAGGTGGTACTTTTTTGGTGCGAAATTATCAATACATATTTTGATAAATAGATTTAATTACATATTTATTTTGAGGTATTGTTAGGATGTAGATATTGTTAACGACTTTAAATAAAAGGCAGCATTGTTTTGCATGGCCTACTGCAAAATTTGGGATGATAATTATAAAAATTAGGATTTTTGTTGTTGTTTTTTAAAATAGACCCATACTATTATATATTTTTGAGAAGCTTTTAAAAGGACAAATCAATTTCTGAGCAAATATACAGGGTGTCCCATTTAAAAAAACACAACTTTGGGTCATATCTAAAAAATAACAACTCAAATGAAAAGTATGAATACGCCACTGGATCCAGCGTAAAAAACTGCATAAGCAGCAATTTTTCCCTTTGCGTTAAGTTAAAGGATAACCGAGATACGACGGGGGTCCCAAAATGCAAAATTTTCTATTTCGCCCTGTATCTCATAAACGAAGAAGGCTATGAAAATTTTGTTTACGGCTTCATGAGTTTCACAAAAAATTAGCTCAGGTTCGTGAAAACCGCAAGGTTCTATCTTTAAAAATAAGCGAGATACCCTGCTTTTGCAACCAAATCCGGACACCCTGTACAGAGATATCAATCATGTTAAAAGAAAATGCAATGGTTAAGTGCCAAAAATTTAATGTTTATATTAATATAAAATTCAAAATAATTTGCATCCGGAACATTTATGCAATTTTGTTATACTAAATTGTTAGAATCACACCATGTGATACAAGAAATTGTCAAAGTTTTTATATAAATCGAATTTCGAAATCGTTAAGCTATAACTCGGTGTTTTATATTGGTCGGTAATAAATTAAAACCATCTATTAGGTCACAAAGGTCGTTAAATAAATTTAAAAAGTGTTAAAAGAATATTTATTTTACTAAATAACCAAGATTGATATTTTTATAAAATAGTCTTATTGTAATAATTAATATAATGTTTTATATTCTGTATTTAAATAGAATGTAAGAGTAGCAGTTTTGCTAAACAAATCATATTACTACTACAACTTTTTTTGTTAATAAAAACACCTCTTAATGTAGGTAAGAGCGTAATGGGAATGCTTAAGAGCCATCCAACACCAAATGCTTCGACTGAAACAACGTCATCTAGTGAGCAAGAAAAGTACCTCACAGCCATAGTAAACGCCACACCAGTATTTTCTCACAGGTAATTTTCATAATATTGAATACTTTTGTTCCCAACTAACTACAATAGTTCATTACAGTTACATTAAATAAAATTAAAATTTTAGTAGTTAAAGTTATTTTGCAAATATCTTAAATTACCTTTAGACATTATGTACAGGGTGATCAGGTAAGGGTAGCGAGCGGCCATATCTCATAAGATATTGGTCGTATAGATTTGAGAAAAAAAAAATCATAATAAAAGTCGCCAAGAGAAATTGCTGAAAATTATTTTCGAGTTTGTCAAACGTCCGCTAGAGGGCGTAACAACCAACACCAAGTAGAAAAATGGGGTTTTTATAGAATTTTGCCTAATAAAAATATATCGATGATATCATTTTCATATTTAGTGACCATTTCCCTACATTTTTTCTCTAAAATGTTTTGTTCTATATATCAAAATAAAGCGGTGGGGGAAGTTCAATTGTTTTTTCAAACAAACCAAGATGTCTCCCGTTTCTTTTAACCGATTTTAGCAAACTTAGGCTCATATGAAAGAGCATAATTTGCACTACAAAACGCTTATTTGGTTTTGAATTTTTGACTTTTGCTGGCGTCGCTAGATGGCGTTAACTGAATTAGTAGCATATTTTTTAGTTTTTTTCAAAAAAAACAAATGTAATGGTATATTCATTTTTACATATTTTAAAAGGGGATAAATTTCTCTATAATTTAATGAAAATAATTTATCATCTACCTTTTTTTGAACCGTTGATATTGACCAAAATATTATTTTATTTTATTAAAAAATGGCACGTCACTGCTTTTTGTCAAAATAAAAATCATTTTCGTAATCACTTTTTAGTTGCTAACAAAAAGAACCTCTTGACTTTTTTTCGTCAGACGAACGGTTGTGGATTGAAAAAATAAGATGTTTAACAATGAAAAATCTTAATAAAACTGTCCAACAACAGCAGGAGCAATAACACTAAAAACAAGAACATGGAACTTTAAAAATAAACGTTAAAAATAAATTAATAGTTTTGTCGTAAATGTTCAAAATGTTGTCCATTATTTTGAATGCACTGGTCCAATCTCTTCTGGGTGGAGTTGACAGCTGTCTCAATTTCCGCTCTTGGTATAATATTTATGGTGTTTTGAATTCGGACTATCATGTCTTCTCGAGTAGTTGGTCGAGTTTTATACACCAAATCCTTTATTCGGCCCCACAGATAAAAATCAAGGCGGGTTAAATCGGGGGACCGTGGTGGCCAGAAAAATAGACTGCCTCTACCAATCCAACGTTTAGGAAAATGCTTGTTCAAAAAATCTTGCACATTTCGTGAATAATGTGCCGGGCATCCGTCTTGTTGAAACCACATGTTTCTTCTTACTTGTAAAGGCACATTTTCTAAGAGTCCTGGTAAATCGTTAAATAAAAAAATCAAATACATGTCACCGGTTAGATTGCCATTAAAAATGTGCGGACCGATAATAGCACCATTAATAACACCGCACCAGACGTTGACGCTCCATCGACCCTGCTGATAATCTTCACGTAACCAGTGTGGATTAGTGTCCGACCAGTAATGCACGTTATGAAGATTTACCCTGCCATTACTGCAAAACGATGCTTCGTCTGTCCACAATATTTGTGACAAAATATGATGGTTTTCCCTAATGAAGTCTCTGAGCCAGTAGCAGTAATCGAGCCTACGTTCAAAGTCAGTGTCATTTAGGGCTTGATGAATCACGATGTCATATGGATGCATTTTAAAATCCATTAATATTTTTTGCACTGAGCCATAGTATATTCCTAAATCTCTGGAGATCTCTCTTATGCTTAAATGGGGGTCTGCATGGATATAAGCCAACACATTTATAATGTTATCTTCTCTTCTTACTCTACGATTTCTTCTCAAAGTTGGAGTTGGTTGCACTTGGCCATGTTGCCTTAAACGTAAGGCTAAACGATGAAAAACCATTCTCGAATGGTGTCTTCGGAGGGGATAACGCAGTGCATACTGCCTAGAAGCAATCGCCGCATTTTCAAAACATTGAAAATAAATTCTCAACATATCAAAGGCTTCTTCATTCGTAAAAGGCATGATTTGTTGTAAAAATACTTAACATTAAATTAGATGTCAACTATGGATGGAACTATCAAAATGAATATCAACGTGATTGACAATTTGGTGTTTTGTTTCTTAACGTAGATCATGGCCTGCTTCGCTTAAATGCGATGTTAGTTAAGTTTCATTTTTAATTTAATTTATGAAATAATAATAATTATTAATAATAAATTATGAACTAAAGCATTCTCTCGCTAATTAAATGATTATTAATGATAAAAATAATAGGTAATAATTTTATTATTGTGAGATGTAATATTTAAAAATAATTTTGAACCTTATAGTTATCATTGTTAAACATCTTATTTTTTCAATCCAAAACCGTTCGTCTAACGAAAAAAAAGTCAAGAGGTTCTTTTTGTTAGCATCTAATAAGTGATTACGAAAATGATTTTTATTTTGACAAAAAGCAGTGGCGTGCCATTTTTTAATAAAATAAAATAATAGTTTGGTCAATATCAACGGTTCAAAAAAAGGTAGATGATAAATTATTTTCATTAAATTGTAGAGAAATTTATCCCCTTTTAAAATATGTAAAAATGAATATACCATTACATTTTTTTTTTTGAAAAAAACTAAAAAATATGCTACTAATTCAGTTAACGCCATCTAGCGACGCCAGCAAAAGTCAAAAATTCAAAACCAAATAAGCGTTTTATAGTGCAAATTATGCTCTTTCATATGAGCCTAAGTTTGCTAAAATCGGTTAAAAGAAACGGGAGACATCTTGGTTTGTTTGAAAAAACAATTGAACTTCCCCCACCGCTTTATTTTGATATATAGAACAAAACAGTTGTACAAAAAGTGTAGAGAAATTTTCACTAAATATGAAAATGATATCATCGATATATTTTCATTAGGCAAAATTCTATAAAAACCCCATTTTTCTAATTGGTGTTGGATGTTACGCCCTCTAGCGGACGTTTGACAAACTCGAAAATAATTTTCAGCAATTTCTCTTGGCGACTTTTATTACGATTTTTTTTTTTCAAATCTATACGACCAATCTTATGAGATATGGCCGCTCGCTACCCTTAACTGATCACCCTGTACAGGGTGTCTGCTTATATTTTAAACGGGGTCTACAAGCTTAACTTGTATAAAAAAATATTGTATACAAAAGTTTTATGGTTTTCTCTGAATCGTCAAGATTTGCTAAAAAAATAAACAAATGTTAAGTGGAAAGTAAAAAAAAAATGAGCATCGAGTTTGTTGTTTTAAATGGAACGCCCTGTATAATATTATTTCAATAAATGGGCATCTTCTTGTTGATTATAAAAATCAGATTTGGTAGGTACACTGGCTGCACTTACCTAGCAAACGCGGACTACCTCCAGCGACATAACTAGGTGTGTAACATCATACACCATAAGCTTGCCAATAAATACAGGCTCCTGGACACCTTTGTGCTCTCTTATAAATACCAACCAAGTTCAGTGCTTGAAAATAATACCTTTAAACTCTACTACGACGGGGCAATTATCACCGACAAACAGGTGACGGCTTGATGTGGTAGTGGTAAATAAGGAAATAAAGACAGCTTATTTACTAGATGTCGCTGTACCCAACACTAACAACGTGTTGCATAAATTTTAAGTGAAAAGGGCCAAATATGCGGGGCTGGCCATCGAGATACAGCAGATGTGGCGACTGAATAAAGTGCATGTGATACCGATCATCAACTAGATTAGTTCCAAAAACACTAGAACAGAACCTGAAAATCAAAGGACTGCACACTAACATCTTCATCGACCACATTGAGTGGAGAGCTTCTTGTTTGTGCCTTGTTGGTGAAGAAATCTCTCAATTTTTGCAGCCATCAGGAGTGCGAATTCGTCAAGTCAACAAGGAAGCTTCCACCTTCTCTTCGTGGTAAGGTCATTTGGAGAGTTGACGACCTTGGGTGGTGTGACTCGTTCTTGGTCATCATTAGGCGAGTAGTTCGTTGTAGTCTCTCTAGCTCCGTGTTAGTCCATTTCAAGATACTGTAACTGTAGGTCAACACAGCATAGGTGTTAATTGGTGTAATGGAATTTCCGGCGTTCACTTCTGTCTTCAGAAGAGCTCGCACTCTTTTAACGATGTGATCTTTCAGCTTTGCCTTTCCTTGCTTATCCTGGAGCAGTTTAGCTTGTTAGAATCCTAGGTATTTGTAGGTCTCTCCTTGGGTAGGGCTACATCACCATTAATGACTTTGCCTTTTTCGGTTTTTAAGACTTTACATTTTTCCATTCCAAATTCCATATGGATGTCTTTCGAGAAGGTATATGTTACGTCAATGAGCTTTTTTAGCTGAATATGGTTTGATGTGTATCTCATCGGTGGTAAGAGATTGATTGCCATGAACCTCAGGTTCTTTCTCTACTGGTGTTTGATAGTTGTCAGAAAATTGATGATCATATGGTGAGTTTTGTATATTCCCAGTACGTCTATAAGCCAGGAATGTGGTACACTATTAATTAAAATTGTTTCTTTGCCTGCTTAAGTACCACAGAGTCGATGATAAGTAGTTCTTTGCATCCTTGATGATCTCGAATGCATCCCTTTTGTTCCTTGGCTAATAGGTCATGACTGTCAACATGTTGATAGTTGTTTTCTCATTCTCAAACAACCGTTGAACGAGCTAGGTTGAATTGTTTTAATTAGTTGTGGTGTTTCATTTTATTCTGGTAACCCATGTATGTGATTTTCATTTTGTTTACCTATGTGTTGTTCGTGTATTTTTTTATATGACTATGAAAGTCAGATCCTTAAAATTGTCCTGAAGATGCAATAATAAATTGCGAAACGTAGACTTTTTTGAATATTTGACTTGTTTTTGGATCCCTACCCCAAATTAAAAAACACAGCGAAGTATTATTATTATTATTGTTAATTTTTCATAACATTATTTACGTATAAAAGAAACTGATAAAATACTTCGTAGTCTACCAAAAATAAATTATGACATTTATTATTATCCTGCATAAAAAAGTTACATTTCAATTTAAATGCTCATTATTTTAAATATAAGTACCATTTGCTGCTTGCAATATGTTAAATATAAATCCAAATAATAGTATTGTTAAACAATTTTATATAAAGCCAATGAAGGTATAATAAACAGATACAAATATACAAATATATCAATCATGCTAAAAAAATTACAATGGTTAAATGTCAAAAATTTAATATTTTTTCTTGTTTGCATATTTATATATAAAATTCAAAATAACTTCCTTCCGAAACATTTATGTTATATTCAAACATTTGCTGATGACACATTAATTTATATACAAAATAAAAACATATTAGCAACACAAGATTTTGTTAATTCAGATCTAAATGTTTTATCAAATTGGCTTAACTGTAAGAAAGCGTCCATATTCTCTAAGAGACCAACTTTCAAATGACTAAACTAGAAATAAGACACAAAGTCTCGGTCTCAGTCAAAAAGAGTATAATGCGGTTACACGTGTTTCGCCTTTTCAGGCATCAAACAACTATAACGTCACATGTTAAAATACACACTGAGATGAGGTTAAGAAACTAAGGTATTGACACGCGCAGATAAAAGTTGAATCAAATAAAAGACAAAAAAAAATATATAAATAAAAAATATAAAAAAAAGTTATTGATATACCCAGGAATTGAACCCGAGCCTCCGGCGTGACACACCGAGATACTGACCACTACTCTACCAACAGGTCCAATGAAAAGTTTATACATTATGTTCCTGCCGATTAATATTAGTGCCAAGATTATTAAAAATTAGTTGAGGTTCGAAATTGAAAAAAACTGATATCAAAAACACTGATATCACTGAGACAAAGTCGGCTTTTGCTAACCACTTGCTAACAACTGGACACCATTTTTCTATACCAAACAATGTAAAGATACTACACGAGTGTCCAAAGAGTAAAAAACTGGATTTGTTAGAGAAGATGGAAATTACAAGGGCTAAAAGAAGCCCAGTTTTACATTGTGTTAATGATGTCTTCAATTTCGAACCTCAACTAATTTTTAATAATCTTGGCACTAATATTAATCGGCAGGAAGATAATGTATAAACTTTTCATTGGACCTGCTGGTAGAGTGGTGATCAGTATCTCGGTGTGTCACGCCGGAGGCTCGGGTTCAATTCCCGGGTATATCAATAACCTTTTTTTATATTTTTTATTTATATATTTTTTTTGTCTTTTATTTGATTCAACTTTTATCTGCGCGTGTCAATACCTTAGTTTCTTAACCTCATCTCAGTGTGTATTTTAACATGTGACGTTATAGTTGTTTGATTTGTTCTTGTGATTTTAGTTAATGTCGAAGGTCTGTTTGAATTTTGTATATTTATAGTGATAGTTTTTGATTGTTATATTAATTGTAGGTCTGATGATGCCTGAAAAGGCGAAACACGTGTAACCGCATTATACTCTTTTTGACTGAGACCGAGACTTTGTGTCTTATTTCTAGTTTAGTCAAATTGGCTTAAAATAAATAAATTAAATTTAAATTTAACTAAAACAAAATGCATGGTTTTGGGTAAAAATTTAAACACTAGTAACGAATATTTCATTAGAAGGGTCCAATTTGGAAATAGTGAAACCTTTAAATATTTAGGCATAATTATAGATGATGGATTATATTTTAGCTTACACTTTGAAAAGACTATTAGTAAAATGGCTGGTAAAATTGGATATTTTAAAAGAATTTTTTCCAAATTTAAGTTTTTTTTCTCCAAAAAAATTATTTATAATACCATTATCTATCCACATTTTCTATATGGTTCTACATTTTTGTATTTGACAAAAGAAGAATTAAATAATAAATGTACAAAAATTACTTTAATGTTAAGAAAATTAGAATGGTTAAATGTTCGTACTTTAATTTTTTATTTAGTTCAAATTTTTATTTATAAAATAAAAAATAATATATTGCCCGAAAATCTAAGAACATTTATCAATGAAAACTTTGAAGAGCACAATTACCAAACAAGGCAAAACAAAGACTTATATTTAAATTATGATTTTAAAGGGGTTGCATAGTCAATATAAGATTGATTTGGGCAATATTATTGACCAAATATACTAGTAGTACTATTGTCTATAAATAATTTTAAATTCCCGTTTAAATTTGAAATTGAATTAATATAAATTAGAAATATTACGGGCCTCAGTCTAGAACCCCGAAGTGCACCACAAGTTTTTGAGAACACTTATTTTTTTATTTGAACAAACTCTTGAGGTTATTTAAATACGTTTGAAACGAACAATAAATGTTTTCCCAATTTATACAGATATGTTGATACATTTTTGTGATTAACCGTATCAAAAGCGTCGCATAAGTCTAAGGATACTTTCGTCCGCGTACCTAAACGACCATTTCGTATATTTTTAGACCTGGCTGGGCCATGTCCGACAGTTCCTTAAGCATAGACTCGCTCCTATTGGCTGCCGAAAATCCATTGGCGTGCGCAACTTTAACTCCCGAGGTCGCCAGAAGATCGAACCCTTTCAACAAGGCCATAGGCACCCTAGGGTAAGTAGCGACTTTTTAAATATTTCTGTTGGTTCTGGAAATTGAATTCCTCGTATAGATAATAGTTTTTAAATATCGAATTTTTTATTTATTATTGTAGAGTGTTTCCGAGACATTCTGGGGGAAAAGGTCCCAAAAATTTCAATAGGTGCTACTCGTTGAAGGACAGGAGGCAGTCATCACAGGGATCCTTAGCGCAGACGCAACCAGGCAAGGCGACATTGAGGCATTCCACGGATTTAGAAAACGCCGCTGACACCGTTCACACTTTACAGAGGTACGTTTATTTGTACAGGGTCTTTAAAAATACACAGGGTCTTAATTAATGCCAGTTAGATATTTCATAGGGACATTCCCCACACATGATTTTAAGCCAAATACAATATGTTAAATTGTAAATAATTTCGTTTTTTCTTTTTCATTTTAACAATAACAATATTCATACCACTATCTTATAATCGTTCTCTCCAATCTACATGGTTTTATCATTTTTCGGGTCATCCTCAAATATTAAACTTGCCGAAAAAACGGTGTATATTATTTTGTATATATAAACATATATTTCTACTATACAAGGTAGTAAAACACAATACATTTATTTTATTTTTTGCATCAATTTTTTATACATAGGTTTACTGTAAGGGAGTGAAACAGCTCTCTAAATATTATTTTTTGTTTGTCTAATCAATGATTTATTCCCGAGAAACAACATTGTTTATAGTAGGGAACTAATTAACAATTAATATAAAAATGTATACACATTATTTTAAATTACGAATATATTAAAAACTGTAAATATTAAAGGGAACTAATTAATAACTAATATAAAACACATAAACGTATAAACATTTAGAGGAGAAATAATCGGTTTGTCTTGTATTATGGTCATGAATGTTATTATTTCAAATAAAATTTAAATTTGTATTTTTTATATTTTTAGCTGATGAATGAGTAAAAATACATACTTTAGTTTTATACGTCATAGATAAGTTTAAAAGATTTTTAGTTTTATATAGGTTAATGGTGGGCTCCAGATATACCAAACGGTAAATACATTTTATTGACTTATGTTGTAATTTTTCTAATGGTTTTATTGTTTTTTACATGCAGCGCCCCACACTGATATTAGATACTGTAATTTTGAATAAATGAAATGAAAAAATATATATATATTTTAACAAATTAAAAGAAATATAGTTACCAATTTTAAACAAAATTCCTATTGGAGAAATTTGTACTCTTATATATTCTATATGTGGCTTCCAAGCTGATTATTCATTTCCTCCAGTTCTCTTTTCAGCTTCAGTTTGTTTATTATTACTATAAAGGTGGTCAATTTGTGTTTTCTTTTTCGCTGGTTTTCCATGGAATAAAATATTTATATTTTTCCATAATACTTTCTGATTCCCTGTTGTAAATATTTGGTTATAATAATCTCTTTTTTTAAATCGAATCATCTGTTAATTAAAATTTTTTGTTTTTATTTTAAGGGGTCGAACACGCCACACCATAAAACAGGTTTGGTTGTAAATTTGTTTTCGACTACAGAGTGATTGTAAGGTGGTAAAACATCTCTTTAACAGTGAAAATATATTTTTTATTTAAAAAATTATTAATATTTTAAAACACAATAAACCAAAAAAATTTTAATTATATTTTTTTGCATATCTTGTTACTAAGAGTAGAACAGTTTTATGCATAACTATCTATATTCTTTAGGGCCGCACTGTACATACTAGGAGAAAAGGCTCAAATGAAGGGTATACGAGTGGAATCAGCTCCAAAGACCGACTTTATACCTGTGGACTATTATGACGTAAGGCACACTAAAGCTGCGTTCAAAAAACTGATGAGGGCGTGCATTGCCAGCTCCCAAAATGTGGAGCCTGAACACAGCTTTCACAAGTGAGTGGATTTTTTGTTTTTTATTTTAATAGAAAAAAATTCTGGCAATCTTTTTCCAAGATTAAACCGTATTGTTATTTTTTGTAAATGATTACCTCTTCTTTTATTATATTTGCGTAAATCATTCGTTTTTAAAAATAGTACTTTAAAGTGTCTTTTCTGAATTTATTGAGTGTATTAAAATATTTATTTTGTAAGTGTATAATTTATGTACCATCCAATACCTTAGGTTTTATACAAACTTATTGTTGGTTCAAGATATGGTTTTCATTGTTTTATTTTGTAAATTTTGTAATGGCTTTAAAACAGTTCGGCAAGCTGAACCTCAAGTTGTTGATACTAAATTTTTGAATAGATTTGAAGCTTTCAAATTATTATAGTTTCTTACCTTATACAAAATACCAATCAATCATGAAAAGATTTCGTTATTTACTGCATTTAATATTAGAAAAAGGTTATTTTCAACACATTATTTCGGTTTTATGTCTATTTGGCAGACATCGGACAAAAGAGTCAAATTTTATTACTGGCTTGAACGACTGTGCAAAATTATCGATGAAAAAAATGCAGGCCCGTGAGATTTTAAAATATCACGTCTTACTTGGCCATTCTGGTCAATATGAAAATTTGTCATTTATCTGCCAAAAAGACATGACACAGAAGTAATTTCCCATTTGTCGAATGTGTTAGTTTTAAAATATTGGATTCAGTAAATTTATCAAGTTATTTATCTCTCCTTAGAAGAAAATTAAGTTTTTAATAACGGAGATATGTATAGCAGCATGTATTATTAACCACTTATTAGTAAAATGATATGTAGTTTTGATGACAAATTGATCGACCACCTTCCTCATTTGTAATGAACTTTTTCTACTAAATTCGAACAAAAATGGATTTTATTTCTTTATGTATTAGTTATTTTAAAAATTAGATGCAAATATTTAATACGTCCTATTTTTATATTACTATAAATTCATTTTTCTCAAACCGAAGGTTTTATCTGTATTAAAGGTATATTTATAATTTATTAACAAAAGACGTTAATATTAACATTCACCCTTTATATTTATATAATGCCTAATATTAAACATAATATATAGAGTATATTGTAGCACAATATATAGAGTATATTAAACAAATATTTAATATATAAAGTTAAACATGTTTATTCAGTTGCGAAAAAGCCAAAAACGATTTTTGTTTGTCAATCTAAACGCAACAAATAATCTGAACACATTTAAAAATATAGAGTATATATAAAACATTGAGGTACATCTAAAAAAAAAACATAATTAGAAAGTATCACGTACTCTCAAAGCGTTTCAAAGAATTAACGATTTCTCTTTGTTTGAAATTATTTTCTCGGATTACTCTTGGTTCTTGTACACCGTGTTCCACATAAAATACACACTATACTATCTGGAAATCTGTAATAGATACCAAAAAAGTTTCGTACAAAAGTTTCTTTAAATTTGAAGTTCTTTTAAAGCATAATGTTTTCATGTATACAATTTTGCTGGGACAACATCAATTATAAAATTTTAAATGGGACACAAAATGTATGTTTGTTATGTAATGCCTCTGTTTGCTAAAAAAGAAAATTTTGAGAGGCATCATAAAAGTGTACAGGGTTTTCCCGTATATTATTCCACCCACCTAGAGAGTTTATTTGAATAGATACGGAAATGTCGTAAATACAAAAGTTGTTGGGTTTTTTTATGAAGATTTAGAATATTATGTCATAAGTGCGAAAATATCATTGGAAATGTCAAATTTTGACAGGTTGACATTTTTTTTAAATGAAACACCCTGTATATTAAATCATGTTCTTGAAGATCTTTTTTTTTCTAATTTCAAATATATATAATTTTAATATATTCTGTCAATTAGTTTTGGATATATAAGCGTTTAAACATTAAAGAAATGGTAAGGTAATTTGCGTTAAAACATAGTGAGCCATGGTCAAGACAATTGCAATGAACGACGCCTTTTTGACGTTTACCGGTCAGAAGTAATTATTTACGAACATTTTTAATATCTAATACGTTGGACGATGGGTTGTTCGGAAAAAGAGAAACTCGACATGTTAGAATTATTTTATTTGCAAGGTACAAATGTATCGATAGCTCGTAACGAATATCATAGACCGTTTCCAAATAGACCAACACCGACTTATAGGACAATATTAAACATCGCTAAACAATTGAATGAAAGAAAAACACTTAAGCGAAAAGTTAGAATAGTGGAAAAAAACGCTGAAGAAGATTTAAATATTTTATTGTATTTTGAAGATAATTTTGAAACTTTTGTATTAAAATAGTTTATTTATCTTATTTATTCTTGTCTTAGAAAACCCTGAGCGCTCAATTCCCCGATGCAGCCACTTTTTTTAACAAATCATGGCATAAAATCCACTCAGTTCTAAAACATTATAAGTATAAGCCATATACACTTGTGCCAAGAAATAGAAAGACGTGTTATGATGAACCAACGAAATCTGTTAAACATAATTTTCACTGACGAGGCAACATTTACCACTGGAGGCATGTTTAACCGGAAAAATAAGCATTCTTGGTCAAAAGAAAACCCGCGAGCTCTTCAGGCGGTCAAATTCAAGGAAGACGATCCCTACATGTTTGGTGTGGCCTTCTTAACAATCATGTTATTGGACCTATATTTTTAAATGAGAATTTAACCGGACAAATGTATCAGGAATTATTAGAAAACGAAATCGAGGGAATGACAGGTATCCATTTTGGATTGGAAGACATGGACCATTAAGATGACCAGCAAAAAGTCCCGAACTCTCTCCATTGGACATATTTTTGTGGTGTTATTTGAAAAACAAGATATACTACAATAGGCCAACAACCATCCAAACTTTAGAGCAAAATATAGTCCAAACAATCGACGATTTAAACACCCAATCCCCTCATTTTATCTACGCATCCATACACAGAAAATTTAGAAGAAATATTCAGAAATGCATTATAAACCAAGGAGGCTATATAGAAAACCAAAATTTAGTTCTTTAAGCTAATATTATTTACCTACTTTATATTATTGATTTTTTATGGTATTGTTTCTTTCCACTATTCTAACTTTTCGCTTAAGTGTTTTTCTTTCGTTCAATTGTTTAACGATGTTCAATATTATGCTACGAGTCTATGTAGGTCTATCTGGAAACCGTCTATGATATTCGTTACGAGCTATCGATGCATTTTTACCATGTGAATAAAATAATTCTATCATGTAGAGTTTCTCTTCTTCCGAATAAACCATCGTCCAACGTATTAGATATTAAAAATGCTCGTAAACGACTGACCGGTAAACGTCAAAAAGGCGTCGTTCATTGCAATTGTCTTGACCATGGCTCACTATGTTTTAGTGCAAATTACCTTACCGTTTATTTAATGTTTAAACAATTATATATCCAAAACTAATTGACAGAATATATTAAAAGTATATATATATATATATATATATATATATATATATATATATATATATATATATTTGAAATTAGAAAAAAAGATCTTCAAGAATATGAGTTAATATACAGAGTGTTTTGTTTAAAAAAACTGACAACCTGTCAAATTTGAAATTTCAAATAATATTTTCACACTAACGATATAATATTCTAAATCTTCATAGAAAACCCAACAACTTTTGTATTTACGACATTTCCGTATCTATTCAAATAAACTCTCTAGGTGGGTGGAAAATATACGGGCAAACCCTGTACATCCGAATTTTGAAAAATATTTCCCATTACATGCTGCCAGCAGAAAAGAAAAATTGAAACAATTAAAGAAGCAGTTAATTGGAAAACAGTCAATATTTTTAAAAGCAGTTGACAAAAATAAGTCTGCAACGGAAACATCTTACCGTGTGTCCTAAATAATTGCACAATTAGAAGCTGCAGATTCCATATTTTCCAACTTTAAAAATAAAGACGAGATAGTTTCAGTAATAAAATCTATGAGACGTTCTATTAATCCATGATCCATGATGAGACGAATGGAAGTAATGAGCAAGGATATTTTTTCACAGTTAAAAACGGACTTAGATAAATGTGTTTATGTCTCTCTTCAACTGGATGAATCAACAGATGTAGTTGACACCTCTCAGGCCGTGGTCGCCAGGATGGTTTTTATTAATTTTATGATTAAAGAAGATCTTTTGAAGTTTATTCCACTGAAAGGATATACCACTGGACAGGAATTGTTTTCTCATTTAAACAATTTTAAATCTTCTGAAAAAATTCCAATTTCAAAATTGGTAGACTTGACAACTGACGAGGTTCCAGCTATGGTGGGTTGTGATAAGGGTCTGGTAGCATTTTGTCGTAAAGATGAACGCTTTCCACAATTTCTGTTTTAGCATTGCATTATGCATCAGCAAACATTATGTGGAAATTTTTTAAAACTAAACAACGTCATGAAATTGGTAGTAAAAATTATAAAAAGATTAGAGCTCATGCATTACAAAGAAGATTATTCAAAATCTTAGCTGATGAAATTGCCATATCTATCATAGTTCAATTTTTCAGACAAAGCCGGGAGCGGATTAACGAACTGGAAAATTCAATTTGGCTTAGAGATTTTGGGTTTCTTGTGGACATTACAGACAAGATTAATGAACTCAATTTGCAATGATTTCCCATATAAATGAATTCATAAAAAAACTTGAGTTTTGGGAACAAATCCTGATCAACCGTGATGTCAAGCATTTTCCTGTTCTTTCAGAGAAGATATCTCAAAATCCAATAGAACCCTATGAAAGTAAATCGCGTGTAGAAATAGTTTCTAACTTGAAGGATAAATTCAAAAATCGGTTTAAGGATGGAATGGAACAAAATGGCATTGGTGGCGCAATTTATTGTTTCACCCTTCATGGAAATTGATATCTAACAGTTTGCGACTTTTGTTATGCAGAACTTTAATGAGGAAATCACTGCAACTGAAATAGAAGTGATTGCATTTAAAGTGATTTAGCATTGAAATCGTTAGTTTCAAGTACAAAATGTATCTGGCCTATAGTAAGTAAAGACATATAGTCAGTTCTATGTCGTGTTGTCTTAAAAGTGAAAGCGTTATTTACTTCAACCTATTTGTGTCAGTTCAGTAGTCTCTGAAGATTTTCAAATGAAGGTTTTATTATATTTCATTGAATATCCTACCAGCTCTTTAAGAGATGCACAAGGGGATTTGAATTTTTTCCATGACCAGCATACATCGAGTATTAAAAGAAAACAAAATATACCCATATAAGTTTCTTCCAGTTCAGTTTTTAAGTGAAGCTGATTTATCAGACCAGACTGAATTTTTGTATGCAAATGATGGACCTACATTTTGAGAGAGGGATTTTAAATAAAATCCAAAAAATAACAGATGAGGCGATATTTTCCACTGCGCGAATGCAGAGCAAAAAAATACTCACTATTATTATGAGACAAATAAACATTTGGTAAAGCAAATTAACAGGCAAGAACATCGAAGTGTTAAAGTGTGGTGTGGGATTATAAACGACCTCATAATAGGAGCTGTGTTTTTTGACCACTATTTAAATAGAGAAAAATGTTTAAACATTTTAAGAAATCACATTATGGAAAAACTCAATGATCTTCTGGAACATATTCGTGAGGACTTGGTATATCAACAAAATAATGCTCCAAACCACTATGGAGAATATATAAGAGCATTTTTAAATGGACAATTTAGTTTAAGAATTTGTATAGTAACGGTGAGATTCCATGGCCGCCGCGAAGTTCCGATTTGACACCCTCAGATTATTTTTTATGGAGCACACTTAAAGATAGATTGTATAAAAATCGAAAGAATTATTTTGTAAATGAATTAAAACAAAAAATTCGTGATGAAATTATTAGTGTTAATAATAGTGACGCCGTCCGAAATGCTGTAGAAAACATTCAAGTGCGATATACCCTGTGTATAGCAGAAAACGGACAGTATGTGGAAAATTAATTATATAGTCATAAGTAGCGGCTCGTGGTGAATTATATTGGGAGGTCAATAACAAATTTAAAAATAGGCATACTTTAAATAAAAATATATATCTTATCTTTAAATTGAGCTTTAAATTCTTTTGAAGTTCAGGTCTACTCTTCGTTCTTTAGAATTGGAAAATGCTGAATAACACGTTCTTTAAAATTGCACGCTATTCCTTTTATAAACGATTTCTCGATATTTAACATTGCTAAAGCGGATAGTCTATCTTAGCCCAACTCTCAGCAAAATTCATAAGCCCTCGAACAATCTCTGGATTTTTTGACAAAGCCGTTTCATCATGACTACTTAGTGCCAGCTCGAATGCTGAACAAAATTTTACACATTCTATAATTTTGTTTAAAATATAACGATTTTTAGATACATTTTCATTAAAATCTCTAAGGGATTTTCTATAAGCTGTGTTTAGCTGAGTGCGAATATCAACACTTACGACCGTAGCATAGTTCACCGAACATTTCATGTGATGCACCATAATGAATCCGATGAGTCTTTAGAAAACAACAAACAAACATAACAGTAAAATGAGTTAGAGACTTCACAACCACATATCCAGTTAGCTAAACCGTACATACTTTTGCGAAAGTTTCGATGAACCTCTTTATTTTTGTCTTTACTAGTTTGTCGTATACTAAGTTCTGGCAAATTGCGACCACTTACCTTAAATTCGGTTATTTTCACAAAATTAAGTTCGTAAGCACTCTTTAGTTGTTTAATTTTTTGCCCTACCGACATTTTATTTCATCTACATTCACAACTCAAACATAGACCACCTTGAAATTGGTTATTTTTGCAAAATTAAGTTCGTAACTTTTTAGTCGCACTTTTTAGTTGTTTATTTTTTTGCACTAGTCACTACCAACATTTTATTTCCTGTATATTTCCAACTCACACATGGATCATAAAAATAAGAAATATATATTACAAAAACAATATGTAATTCAATTTTCATCGATTAAAAACGTCCGAAACAATATCGAGTTAGAATATCGACCTCGCGACCTCTGAACAATTGAACTTCCGCATGCCGACGTGATGCTGCGACCGATTGATCTAATTATGAGAAGAGACTGGCTGATGACCCAAATCGCGATTTCATATTCCATTTGCTATCACATTCGCACACATAGCTGTGAGGTCTTCGGGTACTTTCGTCAAGCTTTAAGGTAGTCAGGGCAATTCGGACTGCCCAGCCTAGCTTAGTATAGGGTATTTTATTACGCCTAAGGAACGCAACGAAACAATTCGAACCTCCGAGTGTAGCTTATTTAACCTTACCCAAAGTTCGCGTTTTATTACAACTATTAGGAGGGACGGTCGAACGAATAATTTATTTTCTGAAATATTTTTGGGGGGCCATTGACCAAATGACCCTATGGAAGAGCCGCCACTGATAGTTATTTGTTTTAAATTTTTCCTGTTTTTTTATTTCCATGTAATCTGTTATTATGCTAGCTGTTGTTTGTTGTTTATGTTGATAGCTATGTTACTCAAGAAGTTTGTTTCTAATATTAATTTTCAATAATGGTTTTAAATTTAAAATTTAGCAATACATAAATAAAGAATAAAATTAGTACTATAGTTACGCAAATAGAAATATTATCCATTTCATGACGTCGTATGGTTTTTCTTTGAGTATGCAGCGTCACAATATTCAAGAAATAATTGAGATTTTCTGTTAAATTGTGATTTTCTCTGTAAACATTGAATTTAGGTATACACGATTTTTTATAGTAATTTGAAAAATAGCTCCAGTTTTCAACAAATATAATAGTTTAAATTGGTAACTTATGTTTATTTTTAATATGGAAACAAATAATGGACAAAAATACAGGGTGTCCTATTTAAAATTTTTTAGTTGATGTCGTCACAGCAAAATTGGAACACCCTGTATAGAAGGAAACATTATATTTTAAAAGAACTTCAAATTTAAAAGTTTTGTATGAAACTTTTTTCTTATCTAGGATTACTAGATAGTATATTGGGTACTTTTGTGTGAAACACGCGGTGTACCTATTATGTTTTTTTTATAAAGATTATTTTGTAAAATTCTTTGATATAAACATTTTAACTTATTCTAGAGAAGCTACCCTAGTCTTGCTTTAGCTACGTGTGTTCTTATTTTATATGATTTTTAAAAACAAGGTGACTATCAGAAGCTTGTATCCATTACGAAATATGCTGAAAATAAAGACAATTCCATTTTAATTATTTTATTTTCAATGATTGCGTTATTTTAAAACGGGTAAACATTAGCCTTTCTCAGAGAAACAAAAAATTTGTATAAAAATTGTCGCTCTGTTTCTTTATTTTGTTTATAATTTTGTTTTGCGATTGACCAGCCGGTGACGAAAAAAACAAAGGAAAATTGGGTCGTCGAAAATTTTGCTCGTAATATTTTCAAATAAAGGAGTCGTGCAAGTTTCCATGTCTCGTCGACGAGATTTGAAAATTGCGACGATTTATGTCAAAATGACAATCTTTAAATAAACTATCTTATGGATTTGAACAATTTGCTTTGTAATTTTTAAACCGTTTGAGTTATCGCTGTCGCAATTTTACCACTTTTGATATTTTTGTGTGAGATTTAAATAATATAAAACCCCTCCCCGTTACCAAATTTGTTGTAAAATTAGAAGGGTATAAAAAAATTGGTCAATCTGCATTGGTTTAAACTACACGGTCTGTAAATTTTATTTTCAGACCTGGAATAGTCAGGTAATTTAGAAATCCGACTAAAAATCAGGGAAAAGTCAGAGAATTTACAAAAAATAATAGAAAGTCAGGGGATTTTATTCTAAACCTGGAGAAATAATAAAATTAATATTTCCACCAGTGTTTCTTGATTGTATTTACCCAAAATTACTTCGTCGCATTTATATAACTATAATTATATTTATCATATATATTATATAACTATCATTTATTTAACATCCTCCGTATTCAGACTTGCCCGCCGGCGCACACTGGCCGATTTTGCCGAAAACATGGCAAAATTGAAAATATTTTTTTTTTATATATTTTGCTTTAAACTGAACTAGTAGGCATTCTAATATATCAAGTAGCTAGTAGCCTTTAAAACTAATGTTATAGAAAGTGCTGAGTTGTTTTAAGAAATGTTTCAACAATTCAAACAATTTACAGGTGATTTTCATACGTTTCTATTCGTAACTAAATTGAGTTCTTAGTGAATAAAATATCCTCTTTATGATTAATAAGCAAGATTTTTTTATCATGGAAAACAACGAGCAAGGTGTGTTGTTTAGAAATATTGTATGTCATAACATTATATTCAAACTTCGTACAATTTTAAGTGGGTTATAAATAAAAGTGTATTTTTTGATGATTTTTTTTAATTTCAAAATTGAAAAATTATTTTGTTTATGATTTCACCACATTTCACCTATCGCAAATATTTTTGTAAATTACGCGTACCTTCTTCTTATGTTCTCTGCTAACATACATTGCCCGAAAATGCCCATAAGAAAATATAGAGTAATTAAATCAGGGTTGACCACCAGCCATATTTTAGCCATATTGGTCGTTAATTTTAGACAAAAATGTATAAACTCATTGTAGTCACATAAAAAAGCTGAAACATATTCTTTAGTTTATAAAATAGCCGCTAGGGGATGCAACAGCAGAAGGATAGTCCAGTTGTTGCTTTTCTCGTAAATTTTCGTAAAAATTTATTTAAAATGCAACACGCATTGCAATTCTTAACCGATTTACACACTTTTACTTTTCCCTTTTAGCATGTTCTCGATAATAAAGCGATATGGAAATATGTTCAAAAACATCTTTTTAATGTTAATAATTGCAAAATATTATCGACTTTTTGTTACTGAAGAAAGTTTTTATAGGGATTAGGAGGGTATTATTATTATTAGTTTCCTAGAAAAAATCTAACTACAAAATTCCTTTTGAAACTGACTGGCTATACATCATTAACCACTGAGGCTAAAAAACTTTGAATAAGTTTTATTATAAATTTAAGAATAAATGCAATTCTATAAACAGAAGAAAACAAAGAATTCAGTATATGAAACAAGAATCTCATTTTCTCGTAATAATAATGGAGGTGCCAATAGGGGTCGAAAAAAACTAAAATTGGAAGAATGTAATGAGAGAACAAAAAGACAAAAATCTAAAAAATTACGCCAAAACTATAGTCTAGAATAATTAGCTTATGCTGCCCAAAGGAGTATAGGAGCGAAAATAATAAAAGTACGGCAAAATTATTAAAAACAGTAAATGAAGAGCCTGCAAAAGCAGAGATTTTCTCAGCGCTTGAAATAAAAAAATCAATACTCGTATTCCTGACTTACTGGAGACGAAGCTCCTTCATTGATGGTTGAACCGAAGCTATCGTATTATAAATTCATACGAATACAAGCTCTAAACCTTAATTCTATACATTGTTCATATGACCAGGTTCGAGGAAAAAAAAAGTTGTTACCCTGATAGAATTGTTGTGAGTGGATCTCAGGCTAACTTCCACTTCAAAATTTACTTAATCAAATAAGCCTAAGAATATTTCAAACATAGGGCGATGTCCTGAAACATTAAAGTCTCATTGAAACCTGATATAACCTGGCAAAATTGCAGGCTTTCCTCAACACGGTTTTCTCGCCCCATTAAGTACAAGAAAAAAAAAACATGGATTTTCAGATCAAAAACCTTATTCCCTCTAATTATAACCTGAGTGGTATTGTTGTCCAAGTAAAGTAAAAACAATTTTTAATGATGACGGTAAGGTTGGAAATGCTATAACGGACAACAATTCTACCCAAAAATGATTTTATGTGGTGTAACGTCGAATGTAGATTTCTAAAATTTATTATGAGGGTATTGCAAACATTGGACCCACTATCCTGCCTAGCTATCTCTAAATGTACGAGGTATATCAAAAAACTAAAGTATAAAAATGAACACCTTTTATCTCGAACACTGTCTACATTAGTACTGAGGTTAAGTTAATTTAGACCATTATATCTTAGAGCCAGGTATATATTTCTAGATTTTGCAGACACCCTATAGATAAAAGACACTCTTATCTTATAAAAGCAATTATTTTTATTTTAACCCCTGTATAATAAATAAAATTGAAACAAATTAGCAAGAAAACAGTTTTGATAATTGACTTCACCAAACTGGACATATTTTACTCAACAAAATACTTCAGACACATTACGGATTCATTTATGCCATGTTTTTGGCAAAATCAACCAGTGTGCGGCGCCATTCACAATAACAGTAACTCGGACGACTAGAAAATCGGCTTAAGGGAGAACTGCACGCAAAAAGTGAAAAACCAGCGACAGGGTCTAGTCAAGTTCAAAGTAAGATGAAAAGGTACTTACGTATTAGAAAAAACCTCCTACACGTCCGACCTCAAAAAAATGTGTTATGTATAGGCAATTTAAATTACATTTCGTTTAAAAATGGGTGCAAAAGGGTTCACGCGCTGCAGAAATACAAAGACATGAGTACGATTTACCATTTCAAATTTTGCAGTTACATAGACAAAGGATCAATGCAAGGCGGTAAAAAGCCATTTTGTGGAAAAAAAATTATATGCGACGGCATTTGCGTCAAAAAGTGGTCAAAAAATGGTCGAAAATGGACAAATCTACTTTTATTTTATAACTCTAGATTTGATTTTTTCATAAAAATTCGCATATAGCGCCCAACTATACATATTTCCCTATTAAAATCACATTGAAGTTAATACATATATCTTATAGTTTTAACATAATATTGCAGCGGCGGAAAGCTTGCAAATGTTCCATATTATTGCGTGCAGTTCCCCCTTAAGTAGTGTGACTTTCTAGTGAAAGCATATTATGTGTTAAAAGATTCACCTGCCAAAATGTTCGGGTGTGTGAAAAGGCTTCGGACATTTTATCTCCCCTTAAAATTGGGATAGAAGATAAAGCCACTAAGCTTCCATAAAATGTTTCAGTTACTAAGACAGAAAAGTCTTTAAGAAGTATGTTTTTAACACCAGGACTCACTCACCAATTTTCATACATTGCCGCCATTTTAACCATTTTTCTTTTTTGTATGATGTTTTGTTACAAATACTAAACGAATTAATCAAAAAAAATCTTAAAAACACAAGTTCTGGTTAAGAATTTTAAAATTAAATTGTGATAATAAAGATATCCTTTTACCAACTAATAAGACTGATATTGGTTTTGCCACTAAAACAGCATTAAAACACCTAATGTTCCTGAAAAGGATAAACTTAATTTTTGTCGGAATGTCAGACATTTTCGACAATTAAATCAAATAAAGAAGTTAATAGAGCATTGTTGTCTTAAATATAAGTTTATTAAATATGTAACATGCTTAAAACCAAACATCATGCTTGATTAAGGAGTTTCACATATAAGTACTCAGAATATGTTAAAGTATTTGTACGAAAAAGAAATCATTTCTACAGAAATTGCAGAAAAAAGTGTTAAATGGTATAGCCAGCATCTAATATATACCGAATTTATAAATTTTTGCAAAACATATAATCAAACTACTCGATTCGATACATTTTTCTACAATTTTTTGGGACAAAATGACTATTTTAAAAATATGGTGGCATATTATGTTTATTTTGATCCTCATCTCATGAAAAAGCCATCGTTGAGTCGGGGTTTTCTATAAATACAAATATTTTAGTTGAAAATCTGTTAGAGACGTCCGTTATTTGCTAAAGACAAATATATGACGCAATTTATCAAATAGGTGGTGCATTAAAGTTGATATTTCCGACAAAATGAGTGTATGTGGTAAAAATGCTTACAAAACTTATCAAGATTCCCTTGACAACCAAAATCGCCGAGAAGTGAAAGGAAAAGAAATTTATGTCGAAAAAAGAGAGCCGAAAGTGGATTTTAGCATTTAGAAAATAAAAAGAGAAAAACTAGAAAAGGAAGCACGACCAAATATTTAAAATAGTAAACTAATATATTAATTTTTTGTTTGTAAATGCTTTGTATAACTGCATTTGTTTTACTTAATTTTAAATTAAAAATACCCTTTTAAGAATGTATACCTCTTCCAGTTAATTAACCCTGTTTGCTGTATTACTATAGCATTTTTTTAATATGTTATATTTCCGTTACAATTTCATTTAAGTTTAGTTACATTCGTTTTGTTGGCTTTTTTATGAATCAATGATTATATAAACGTATCAAATCCAGTATAATTAGAATCAGAAAAAAAGGACGTATCTATAAGATATCTAATAAGTTTTACAGGATGTCTCATTAACATAATGTAAGTTATATTTACATTTTACAAAATGGATGGTTTTTTCATATTTTTCTAATTTTACAGAAAACTTAGTAACTAGCCATAGAATTTGTTTTTTGGAACATTTTGATCCCTTGAAAAATGAAAGTTATAGCAGTATGAAATGTACACGAGTTAAAATGACATGTACAGGGTGTCCGAATTTGTTTGCAAAAGCAGGGTATCTCGCTTATTTTTAAAGATAGAACCTTGCGGTTTTCACGAACCTGAGCTAATTTTTTGTGAAACTCATGAAGCCGTAAACAAAATTTTCATAGCCTTCTTCGTTTATGAGATACAGGGCGAAATAGAAAATTTTACATTTTGGGACCCCCCTCGTATCTCGGTTATCCTTTAACTTAACGCAAAGGGAAAAATTGCTGCTTATGCAGTTTTTTACGCTGGATCCAGTGGCGTAGTCATATTTTTCATTTGAGTTGTTATTTTTTATGTTTTGTTAAATGGGACATCCTGTATATTTGTCCATAAATTGATTTGTCCTTTTAAAAGCTTCTCAAAAATATATAGTAGTGTGGGTCTATTTTAATAAACAACAACAAAAATCCTAATTTTTATAATTATCATCCCAAATTTTGCAGTAGGCCATGCAAAACAATGCTGCCTTTTATTTAAAGTCGTTAACAATATCTACATCCTAACAATAAATCAAAATAAATATGTAATTAAATCTATTTATCAAAATATGTATTGATAATTTCGCACCAAAAAAGTACCACCTACCTAGATTTATGTAACACAAGAACAAAACAGTAATAAATTATTATGTAACAAGCCTTTCAGCAAAAATCAACTGTCGTATAAGAACTGCATTAACCAAGGAAATCAAAAGAACTGTTCAAACTGATTTCCATTTTGTTCTATGCATGCTTCGCACAATTTTCGTATTCGTTTTAGGGAATTAAGCAAAATAACGGGATGATTTTGTAAGTAGCGAACATTTTCTCTTATTGCATTTCCTAAATCTTGGACATTATCATAGTGGTCTTTGTAAATTCCATTTTCCAGATATTCCCATAGAAAGAAATCTAAAATCGACAAATCTGGGGACCTAGGGGGCCATCTTATAGGTCCATTTGTTCCGATCCATTGACTGGTAAAATTATTGTCCAGAAATAATCTCGTCATTCCAGAATTGTGTGCAGGAGCACCGTCCTGTTGAAAATAAATTTCGTTAATTTCCACTAGAGGAACATCGTCAAGTAATTCAGGTATAGCTGCCTCTAAAATTTCTATATAGCGATTGGCTGTTAGATTTCCCTCAAATATATAAAATTTTATGTGTTCCTAATATGAAGCAGGGCACATTTAGACCAAATCTGCCATGCTGTCTTCTGGGAAATATTTGGTGTTGATTTTCCTGGGACCATAATCTACTATTGTGCCTATTGAGTATACCAGAATTACTGAAATGTGCTTCGTCTGACAATATAACCTTCCTTTCAAAATCTCTAACCATATCGCATCTTTCTCGAAACCAATTGCAGAAGACTACCCGACGCTCTGCATCCCCTGGCTGTAAGTGCTGCACGAGCCTAAATTTGTATTGGTGGTATTTGTGCTTTTTTAGAATTTCTTGAACTCTAGCTTTTGGAATTCCTATGCTCTTTTCACTGGCCCTACAAGAGTTTGTAGGGTAAGCTTCTGCATTAGCCAAAACCGTAATTTCCTCAGCCTCCAGATTTTTTTTATTGTATGTTTTCGTACGAGGTTTGATAAATGATCCGTGATTAAGTAAATTCTTTTTTATCCGATAAAAAGTGGATATATTAGGTTGCCTCCTTTCTGGATATCTAAATAAAAATTAAGCAATAGTATTTCAACATACCTAAAAATTAACTATTTACCTGTTAAAATACATCTCAGAAGCTGCTTCAACATTTTCATTACTTAATATAAAACAAGCTAACATATCGTACTTTTCATAATGTTCGAAAGTTTGGTTTTCTTCCATAATAATACAAATATATTTTTGCACAATAAATAAATACAAAAAACTAGCGCTATATTTTATATACGCGTACAAAATTGGGAAATGTGATTTGCTTCCAAGAAAACAAAAGAAAACGGCATCGTTTTGCATGGCTTACTGCAAAATTTGGGATGATAATTATAAAAATTAGGATTTTTGTTGTTGTTTATTAAATTAGACCCATACTATTATATATTTTTGAGAAGCTTTCAAAAGGACAAATCAATTTCTGGACAAATAGAAAAACACAACTTTGGGTCATATCTAAAAAATAACAACTCAAATGAAAAATATGGCTACGCCACTGGATCCAGCGTAAGAAACTGCATAAGCAGCAATTTTTCCCTTTGCGTTAAGTTAAAGGATAACCGAGATACGAGGGGGTCCCAAAATGCAAAATTTTCTATTTCGCTCTGTATCTCATAAACGAAGAAGGCTATGAAAATTTTGTTTACGGCTTCATGAGTTTTACAAAAAATTAGCTCAGGTTCGTGAAAACCGCAAGGTTCTATCTTTAAAAATAAGCGAGATACCCTGCTTTTGCAACCAAATCCGGACACCCTGTACATTGTTTTATTTAATACAATATTTAACTTGGGCAATATTCTTGGCAAAATATAGTAAAGTAGTGACGTTTGCGAATAATTTTAGATTACCTTTTAATTCTAAAATTAAAAGTATATTATTTTTGAATTATTTGTTATAAGTGTAAACATATTTGACAATTTTTCTCCTCGTAGGCTCATAGAGAACTCCGAATGGTTACAACAGATCCAAAACATCATGCAACTAGCTGGCGCAGTCGTGGATCTGTTGGATCTTCAAGGATCTAGCGTTGCCATATGTCTCGAGGAGGGATGGGACATCACTGCGCAGGTTTCGTCAGTCGCCCAGCTATGCTTAGATCCGCATTACCGGACCATAGAAGGATTCAGGGTGTTGGTCGAAAAAGAATGGATAGGATTCGGACATAGATTTAGCCACAGGTGTGTAATAAAATATACTAAAAGTGAGAAATATCTAGATCGTTGTGTAGGATATTGTTTGCCTTATAAGTTGGGGAGAGGGGTGCTGAAGCTTGCGAAGCTTAAAGTTACATCAACGTCACAGCAAGGATCCCATGATCACTGTCCTGCAATGCCGTAGGAGCAAGGATTCATTTCAGTCATATGCAATAGCGATTTCCCTTTTTTTAGAGCTCATAAGTGAACATATTTATATGAGTGATGTATTTTCCTTGTTCCCCTGATGAAAGATGCTCTACCAATTTCTAAAAATTTAAACCTTTTATAGAATAACTACCTTTTATTAAACAATACAGTAATACACTACAAGTAGATTAAACTGACTAAAGGTTCTATCGAATATGGCTTTAAAATTAATATTAAACGAGATATGCATAAAAAAACATTTTTGAAACTCGATTGGAAAAATTTCGAAATACGTCGACTAGCTCCATCTAAGGGGGAAATTAAATTTAATGTTTAGGTATGTCAATTACATCCATTTGCAGTGTTTGAAAAAATATAATTTTTCTTGAAAAAGCTTCCAGTTTTTCGAAATTGGTATCGTTGGAATTAATAAAGTACTAGTAACTTTACTAAGCGGATAACTACCCTGGATACCATTGTTTAAAGAATTGTATCCAGAACAGCTATCTGCCCGGTATAGTTTAATACTCTACACTTTAATAATTCTGAACTAAGGGGTACCTTATGCCTAAACTGCCAAATTCAAATTCAAATGTTATAAATATTACCAACTTTACTTAAAAACCAAAATGAATTATATGAAAAAATTTTAAATTTGTTTGATGTTTGCTCTCAAATAAGACAAGAATTTAAATCATGGTTTACGACACAAATAGCAAACATAATTAAAATAATAGACAAATATTATTTAAAGGTATAAAGAAATACCCCACTGTAGGACTGTATAAAGATTTATTTCAGCATTTCAAGAAATTAACAAAAAAGAAAATTAGGTTAGCCAAAAAAATATTTTATTTTCATAAATTTGCTACATGTGATCAAAAACTAACTTTAACAAATAAGGATAGGATAGAAACAACAAAATTAAATAGTATTTTATTAGATGGAAAAGGAGTCAAGGAAGAAAGAGAAATTTGTGAAATAATGAATTATTGTTTTGTAAATGTTGGAGAAAGATTAGCAAGTAAAATTCCGTTTATCCCTATAAACGACTTATTAGAAAGTCCAGAATCGTTATATTTAAATTTTGAAGAACTGGCATGCAATAATATTGAAGATATTATTGTTGGACTTAATCCAAAAAAATCCAAAGGTTTTGATAAAATAAAAGTTGCAAAATAATTACACAATCTGGGGAAGTGCCAACCTGACAACATTAAAGCCTCTCAAAAGATTACAAAATAAAATAATCAAATGTATTCCTACTGATACTGATCTGGAAGCGGTTGCTATTTCTATACTATTGCCGCATAAGCTTTCAGTATGTAATGTATATATTCCACCTGACAGAGAATTCACGAAGCAAGAAATATGTAATCTAATTCAGCAAATTCCGTCACCTCGTATCATACTAGGAGACTTCAACTCTTATAACTTAATCTGGGGTAGTATTTTAAATAACACCAAAGGAAACATACTGGAAGACTCTATAAATGCAAACAACTTAATACTCCTTAATGATGGAACCCCAACTCGTTTTAATTCATACACAGGGAACTCTTCAGTACTCGATTTGACGTTTTCTGACCCAGCGACAGCACCGAATTTACAGTGCAAAGTTCTTCACTCTCTTTACGGAAGTGATCATTTCCCCATAAAAACGTTTACCTGTAACGACAAACCCAACTCTACCCCATTGGAGAAATGGAACTTAAAAAACGCAAATTGGGACCTATTTAAAGACTTAGTCAAAGACAATTTGAAAAACATAAATATAAAAGACGATATCGACGAGACGCTCACCAATTTCATCAATGTACTCCATGACCAACCAAGCAATAGGGAAAACACGAAACCAATCGAAGAGATCTCCAGTGCCATGGTGGAATAACTCATGTAAAGATGTAATAAAGGAAAGCAAACATGCGTTTAATAGATATAAGAAACACAAAACTCAAGAAAATATGCTACTCTTCAAACAACTAAGAGCTAAAGCTCGTTTTATTATCAAACAAAGCAAAAGAGGATCTTGGGCTCAATATGTCTCAACTATCACACCAAACACTCCTTCGTCTCGTCAAAAAACACTTACTCTCCCGTAATCTGTCTCCGAGATAATGATGAAATATCAACAGAAGACCAAGATATAGCTAACATCCTAGGAAAAACATTCGAAACATATTCAAGTGATCAAATTTATAATCCCCAGTTTCTGCAACTAAAAACACAAAATGAGAAAAACCATCCTATCCTTATTACTGAAGACAACAACCCTATTAATTCACCTATATCACTATGGGAACTTGAAGAGTCAATCGCAAATCTAAAAAATTCTAGCCCTGGACCCGATGATATTCCAGCAATATTTCTCAAAAACCTTCCCAAAGAAGCCACAGTGTTTCTTCTAAACCTGTTTAATTATATCTACCAACAACACAAGTTCCCATCATTATGGACAAGAGCAATTATAATACCTATACTAAAAGCAAATAAACCAAAATCAGAACCATCATCATACAGGCCAATCTCTCTTACTTGTGCTTTGTGTAAACTCATAGAAAAAATTCTCAATAACAGACTAATGTGGCACCTTGAAAAATACAATCTTCTAACACCAGGACAAAATGGTTTTCGAAAAAACAGATCCACTGAAGATAATCTAATCGATTTAGAGACAGAAGTCTTAGAAGCATTTGCAAACAACCAAAAATGTCTGTCAGTGTTCTTTGACATTAAGAGAGCATACGACTGTGCATGGAGATATAATATCCTAAAACAGCTTCAAAACTGGGGCATACAGGGCAACATTCTAACATTTATTAGAAACTTTTTGAAATGCCGTAAGTTTCAGGTCAGGGTAAATGGATGTCTCTCAAAAGAAGCAGTCCAACTTAATGGCACTCCACAAGGTTCCGTATTAAGTGTAACACTATTTTTAACAGCAATTAATAACATCTCAAGTCAAATTCTCCAACCAGTAAAATTCCGATTGTTCGCTGACGACTTGGTTCTAACTGTGAAAGGAAAAGATTTGCAATCGATGTGCTTATTTATGCAAGAAACTATAAATAGACTAGAAGATTGGTCTCAAAATTCAGGGTTCCAATTCTCTACTGAAAAAACTAAATGTGTACTTTTCTCCAAAACAACAGAACAAGTTCTACCTAGGATTACATTACATAACGGAATCTTAGAATACGTAAAAGAGATAAAACTTCTTGGCCTCATTTTCGACAACAAATTATCATGGATTCCTTACATCAAACATCTTATTATTTCATGTCAACAAAACCTAAACATGATGAAAATCCTAGCTCACAAATCTTGGGGTGCCAACACAATTTGCCTCATCAGAATTTATAGGGCTACCATTAGATCAAAAATTGATTATGGCTGCATAACGTACAACTCAGCAAGAAAATCTTCATTAGCACTGATAGACAAAATGCATAATTCAGCCATACGTATCGCCCTAGGCGCATTTTACACAAGCTCCGTAGAAAGTCTACTTTGCGAAGCCAGCGAACCCCTACTAAGTTACAGACGCATGTTTTTGTCTCTAGCATACGCAACAAGAAAAATACAGTCTATTCAACATCTGACATACAAAAATATTTTTTCAAATAGATATGGAGAAATATATCAAAACAAGCCTAGAACAAGACCTGCCTTCTATGAAAGACTCAACAGATATTGCAACACATTAAATTTACAGTTCCCAAATTTTCCTCCCATAGATATAGCCACATGTCCACCATGGACTATAAGAAAACCTTCATTAAATACAACCCTTATTCGTTTCGACAAACAAAATACACACCCGGATATAATAAACACAGAACTCAATCGAATTTTACTCAAACTTCCACCTAACACGACTAGAATTTACACAGATGCATCAAAAACAAATAATGGCACTGGTGCAGCCATAATAACTAATACCTCAAGGCATACTTTTAAACTTGACCCCTTTGCATCAATCAATACAGGCAAACTATTTGCAATATCCGAAGCCCTACTAAGTATCCAAAACAATAATAATCCAAACAGTGTAATTTTAACAGACTCTCTTAGCTCTCTACATTCACTAAACAAAATCTATCCAAAAAATCCACTAGAACTAAAAATTAAAAATCTTCTCTTGGAGCTAGAAAACACTGGAAAGTCTGTGTCATTTATATGGGTACCTTCACACACAGGAATCAAAGGAAATGAATTGGCAGATGCAGCGGCAAGGGATGCAGTAGCCAACGGCGCATTCACCACCCTGTCAGGAACCACAAATGACTTCAAGTGCTTTGCCAAGAAGTTAATACGCGAAATGTGGCAGTCGCAGTGGAACAATTCAAGTGTAAAACTTTGCGAGGTGAAACCGTCAGTGGCTCCTGCCAAGACTAGAAACTTGTGTCGGTCATCTGAAATTGCACTAACCCGCCTCCGAATCGGTCACACTAGACTAACGCATAGTCATTTACTCGAACAGAACATCCCTCCAATATGTGAACAATGTAAGGAACAAGTGAGCGTAAAACATTTGCTAGTGTCATGTCCTAAATACGCGAGGGAACGGACAAAACACAATATGGTAGAGAAATCCCTCAAAGACATTCTAAGCCATAATATAACGCAATTAATTAACTTTCTAAAAGAATGTAATCTGTATTGTAAAATCTAGGAGTTGTTAACTTTATTGTACCTGGTGCTAATAACTCCAGTAGTTGATGCATCGAAATTTTTTCAAATAAAAAAAAATGTATTCATAAACTACTATTTTTGGAACCCACTACTAATTTATACAAAGCTAATAAATATATATAAATTAAAAATGTGCATGTTAATACATTCTATAAATATTATTAAAAAACTTTCTAATATAAATTTTACTAGAACTACAACAAATCACGACCATAATACCAGATATTGCAATAATTTATATAGGCTGACGCGGAAACGTAATTTTGGCAAAAAATCTTTACTTCATTGTAGAATTCAAATTTATAATGAACTACCTCAATCTTAAAAAGAAATAACTTTTTCTTAAAATTTAAAAAGCTACTAAAGATTTTCTTCTTGGAGCATTAATTATTATATAAGTATTAGTGCTGGGCGATGGTTATCGATAGTTTTGAAACATCGATGTTTTGTTGTTCGATGTCCGATGTTTCACCATCAATGTTAAAGCTGACAAA